>JAPYZK010002480.1:0-35038 GCA_030522785.1 Platygaster equestris | reverse complement strand
ACAAAACTGTGTATTGCTGCAATGTTTTTGTTGTTGTTTACAAAAGTGTCGAATACAGTCATAATCAATTCCGATGAAAATCAAAGCAACGAAAGGGATAATTAGTTTTTGAGTCCCTAAGGTATGTAGCTAAGCTTTGAGGGCGATTGTTGCGTCAATAAATCAGGTGACCCATTATTTCCCTCCCCCCTCTCAGCAGGGCCGCGAAATCACATATTTCTCGCGGTTGTCGAATAAAATATTGTGTGCGACTAGTGGGAGAAAGAGGAGATTCCTCGAGCATGGAGATTGCCTCACGAGCGTAGCGAGTGTGACAACACGCGAGTTGCCACACTCGCTACGCTCGAGGAATCTCCTCTTTCTCCCACTAGTCGCACAATATACTATTGGACATGTGCAGAAAGTCTTGTAAATTTGAACTACATAATATTTTCGAAAATCTTCGAAATTTTACGAGTGTTTTATGAAGTTATCAATTTTTTGTGAGGTACTTCAGAAAACTTTATAAGTTTTCAGGAAACTTGTGAGGATTTTTATGAAAAAACCTAAATTTTCCTGAAAAAGCGGGTGAGGTGCCTTAAAATCTGTAAGGTTTATAATGTATCTTATGAGGAATAAAAATTCCCTAGTGATTCTAGTTATTTTAAAAACCTTATAAAATTATTGAGCAATTTTCAAGAAAAAATGAACATTTTATAAGGTCGATTTTATGGAACTTTGATGAAATCTTCATAAAATAAGCGATTTTTATGGAGTGATTTTATAAAAACTTTATAACAATATTTTTGTTATAAATCTTGGATTTTTATTTTAAAAATGTTTTATAAAATTTTTATAAAATCGCTTCAAAAATTGCATATTTTATAAAAGTTTTGTAAAATAAATTCTATAAAAAAATGGAATTTTATGAAAAATTTGTGGATTTTATAAAAGTTTTATAAAAATCAAAATCACTAGGGTAAACTTCGAGAATTACGACTATTTCTCTTAGTTTTTCGAATCTTGGGAAAACTTTGAAAATTTCTCAAACCATAAGGAATTTTTCTCAATTTAGAGAACGTGAAAAAATTAATAAATTAGTAACCTCTAGAGTTTTGGGGATTTCGGGTATTTTTCAGACTTTCGGAAATTTTTAAATTTTTAGTATACTTGGAAGAATTCAAAACTAGATCCTAATTTACGTAAAACTGTAAATTTTGGTACAATTTACGAAATTCATACCAGAATTAAGTTATTTTTCAAATGGAAAATTTTAGCATAATTTGGAAATTTCAGAACATTTTGTGAGCATTTTCGAATCATGGAAAATTTTTTTGGATGATTTTCAAAAACTATTCAGAATTCAGAATTTTAATGAAGAATTGTGTAAAACTTAAAAAAATGAACAATTTCAAAAAATGTGTGCAACTTGAAAATTTTCAAGCAAAACAGGATATACAATTACATTTTCTATCATGTACGCGTCAAAAACAAATTTCTGAAAGAATTCACCTTAATATGTACTAAGGGAAAAAACCGTTTAATGACCGAGAGTTTAAAAATGCCTGATCGATCGACACCCTATTTTTGGAAAGTCAGTCAAACTTTGTTCGAACTTTTGAAAAAAACCCTCAAAGATTCCACAAATTCCTCAAAACTTTCCTAATTTCTTATAAGACTCACTTTTTGTGTCTGAAATGACTGAATGCAGACAAGTCAACAAATAAATCACACATAAAACTGCATCATACAAGCTTACTTTTCTCCGCACTTTTGATAAGGTTCAAAGTTCCAAGACGATACCATTCACTGTCAGCTTTATAGTAAATTTATTGCTCATCGCGTAACTCTATTTCATGTTATCTTTGATGCTGTGCATCAAATAAGATAAGATTGATTATTAAATCAATCTCGAATACTGTCGAAGTTGATAATTTTCATTCTTAAATGAATTTCATCTTCAGTGAAGATCGATTAGCAAAAATCTCCCTGCGTATTGTTCTTCTGACTTCCGTATTGTTCGTATTATAATTCAAACAATACAAAAGAATTATTTACAAATCTGATACTGCGAACGCGAAAACTCCGACGATCATATTCATTTCTTTCCTAATGAATTAGAGCAGTCTATCAATACATCTTATCAAACAAAGAGAAAATTTGTACCAAGAAAAAAAGTGTATTTGCGTTCATACAAATATTTCAAATTGACACTAAACTCTGAAATGAAAAAAATATAAAGTGGAGGGAATAAAAGAACAGCAAATCATGCTTTTGTACTACATAAATTTCCGTCATAATCACTCTGGATCCTGGATAAAAAACAGGGTAATTAACTTTTTAGTCGGTCTTACGTAAAGACGATTTGGCAACAATTAGCGCAAAAGCGGAAAGATACATTGGAACACAAGGAGGCGGGATGGACCAAGCCATAGCGTTCCTCGGGAAAGCAGGTTTTGTATAAGTACCTCATTCGCAGAATTCGTGAAACGAAAAATCGTAATTACGTTTTATGAAACCCGAGAAATTCTTTGATGGTGCTCACGTCTCATACAGAAGGACCCTGTTTATGGAAAACAATTTTTTCAAGCAATTTTTCTCGTATTTATAATGTTTGAAGGACGAGGAAAAAGTTTTGCCCTCTAGAAAACCTTGATTCATCTCGACTTAATTACGGGAATATTATAAACAATATGTTTTATTACATGAATGGAAGTTCATTCAGTTCGAAAATTGTTTTCGGATTATTAAAAGAACAAGCCTGAAAACAGTTGGAATGGACGAAATGAATTTCGTTTAATTATTTTTTATGCTTTTTCGAAAAAGGGAGTTCATTTAGACATGCGGAAGTTCGAACATTTTGTAATTCTCAAGGTTGTAATTTGAATTATAAGGTTTTTTCGATACGAGAATGATCCAAATTCTAAAACAGTAAAAAAAATGGAGTTTCAAAACTTCGGAATTCAGAATTGCAGTATAAAGAAGTTCAAAAATTCGGAATGGAAAGTTTTTAAATCCGAAAACTCGAATTTGAAAACCATTTTCTCCAGCAGCCTTAGATCATTTAACTTCTGAGTCAAATGATTGGTGAATTTAAGTCAGTTGAAGTTAGTTCAAGTCAGTTTGAGTCAGTTTAAGTTTTTTATAAACAGTTTAAGTCAGTATAAATCAGTTTCAGGCGGTTGAAGTCAGCATGAGTTAGTTTAAGTCAGTTAAAATTGGTTCTAATCAGTTTGAGTTAATAATAATAGTTAGCTTAAGTCAGTTTATGTCAGTTGAAGTCAGAACTAGACAGTTTAAGTCAGTATGAGTCAATGTAAGTTAATTCTTATCAGTTCCAGTTATTTTACGTCAGTTCTATTCAGTTTGAGTCAGTTCAAGTTAGTTCTAATCAGTTGCAGTCATTTTCAGTCAGTTAATGTCAGTTAAAGTCAGTTGATGTCATTTAAAGTCACTTCAAGTTTTTTTAATTTAGTTCTTGACAATTTAAGTCAGTTGAAGTCAGTTAAAGTCAGTTTGAGCCAGTTTGAGTCAATTCTAATCAGTTGAAGTCAATTTCAGTTAGTTCAAGTCAGTCTAAGTCCGACGTTAAAATTCAGTATGAGTCAATTTAAGTCAGTTCTACTCTAAGACAGTTTTAGTTAGGTTAGATTAGATTAGGTTTCGTTAAATTTTCCAATCCCGAAGATTTTACGAAATTCAAATTTCTGAAATTCTGAAACTTCGAGTTCGAAAATATTACGAAAATTTATTTTCCGAAACACTCGTTTTTGGAGTTATTTTTTGAAAAGCTCACTTCTGTGAGGTACATTAATTCTTTTGCTCCAGATAATTACAAATTGCGAAAAAATTTTCATCATGAAACATATAAGCCATCATTCCAGAAACTCATTAAAATCCTCATTAAAAATCTTAATTGCCATGTATGAAAAGCACTCCAAATCATACGTATCCCATTTTCAAGGTTGCGCAAAACTCATTGAATTCAATCCTCTGAAAGCTACGGACGTGACGTTGCCAAAAAACGCAGTTTTCGTGATAGCTCACAGTCTCACTTTTCACAACAAAGCCCGAACGACGGATTTCAATCAGCGAGTTTTGGAATGTCGTTTAGCTGCACAGGTAATTCGTGTTGACTAGTGAAGTGGAACGGAAATGCGAGATATTTTAACGTTTCTAGTCCATGAACTAATTTAATTAAAGCATGAAATTTCCCCTTTTCGGAGTGGCATTCAATGCTTTTCAAGTATGATTGTATTAAAAGAAAATCTTGTACAAAACGATCGAAAACAGTCGATTTGGACATTTGAGTGAAAGTCCTGCAATTTAAGATTGAGCAGGAATTTTACTCTGAAAGAGTGAAGTTTCACTCATTTTAAAGCTGTATGTCCCTGAAAAAATTATTTTAATATTTTAATTCTTCTATTTTTTGTAGAGCGAAATATCACTCGTTTTGAGTGTAACTTTCACTCGATCTTAATTTGCAGAGTTTTCACTCGAGTTGAGTGACTTTTCAGTCAAAAAAAATTTAGGAAGTTTATTATAATAATTTTTTAACGTATGCAGGGTTTCTGAACCGATTGAAATTATTTCTTAATGTTTGCTGAATTATGTATTAATTCACTTCGTGAATTTTACTCGGCGAATATTGTTTTCTCGCTCAGTTTTTTGAAAAACAGTTTTTCACCTCAGATACTGGCAAAAGGACAGGGTGTTGATTGGAAGCGAATAAAAAAGTTGATTGATGCGCAGAAGGTATTGGGAAAAAGCTTGGAGGAAATGACGGAGCTCGTATTATCTGAACTTAGAGAGGAACCTTACACTTTGAAGGAGGTGTGGAAAAATTCCATTGCTGGAAGAGTTTTCAGCTCTTGTTTTTTTGAATTCGCTTCCATTTTTAATGATTTCATACTTTTCTTTATGTACTTAAAAATCGAGGACAATTATGATTTGATTTTAATTTTTGGTTTGTCAGAATAAATTACTCGTTTATTTTGAAAGTCAAGATCGAAGGACTTGAATTTGAATCCGAAAGTTAGAATTGTACTGCTGAAATAGTTTTTTTTATGCATGAAAAACGTCCATTTTGATGACAGATTTGCGATATTCTCGAAACGAGCGAAGGAGAACTAAAAGCAACGTCTATATTTTCTTCACTCGATACCTCGCAAACTTTCGAAGTAAAACAAAGAGCGCTGCACGTTTTTCAGGGTAAGTTCATTCCCGCGGAGACTTCGACAGACGTCTCAAGTGAACGCCTGTTATAAGTGAAAAGTGGACATATTTTTCTGTTCCGTGAAAATCAAATATTAAGGAAAAAGTCGTCGTGGGAAAAATATCTCAAATTTTTAGATCTGCGGATTTTTGTCGAAAATTACAACTTAACAAGAAACTTTTTGAAGTTTGAAGAGATTTAAAATTTCTAAATTTTCACTTTATAAATCCCTGAAAGAGTGAGATATTTTTCTGTTCCGTGGAAATAAAAGATTAAGGAAAAAGTCGTCGTGGGAAAAATATCTCAGGTTTTTAAAACTGCGGATTTTGATCGAAACTTAACAAGAAACTTTTTAAAGTTTGAAGAGATTTAAAATTTTCTGAATATTCAATTTATAAATTCCTGAAAGAGTGAGATAAGAATTTGAATCAGAAATTTTTGAATTTGTGAAACATTAAATATTCAGAAATTATAAAAAACAAAGAATTTTCAATGTCTCGACAGTATTGAAATGTGAAATTTCAGGAAACCAAATTTACAAATATTCGAAAATTTCACAATTCAAAATTAGTGGAACAGGCATTTTTTGAATTTCCATCATGTGAAAATTGGAAATTCACAAATCCAAAATTTTCAGGATCAAAATTTTTGAAGGAGTGAAATAAAAACGTAAATCCTCGAATTTCGTAATCTCCAAAGTTTACGTATACACGCAGAAAGTTTCCAAAAAATTTAAAAACACGAAAAAACCATGGATTTCGAAAAAGTTGTCGTGGGAAAAATATTAAAAACTTTCAGAACAGAACTGTGGATTTTCATTGAAAATTGCAAAAAAATTCCCTACCTAACCAGAAACTATACATTTAGAAATTATAAAAAAAGAAGTAAATGTCAGTTTTTAATATTCCACAATCAAAAAAATTGAAATTTCGATAAACCAAATTTACATTCACGAACTTCAAACTCAAAAATAAGTGAAACAGGAATTTCTTCAATTTTAATCATGCGAAAATTAAAAATTCACAAATCCAAAATTCGCAGAATCAAAACTCTCAAAAGACTGAAAAAAACGTATAAATTATCGAACTGTATCTTCAAAATTAACGCCAGTGTGTAGAAAATTTCAAAAAACGGACATCAATTTCAAAAAACTGTCAAAATTCACAATAATTTTTCATAATTTTTTTCGAAAGTTCTCAGAATCCAACGAAAGGAAAATTCGATGATTCACGAAGTCTGCATATCAAAAATGAAGCGATGAAAATCAAAATCCCGATCGCAAAATCCCAAAAATTCTTAAATTCCAGCCAAAACAATAAAAACGTCGAAAACCATCTGTTCACAGAAGCCCAGAGAGTCCTAGAGTTCCAACTCGTGAACCAAGACAAAAACCTCGGGGAAAACGACAAATTTCAGAAGCTAGGAAAGCTCATGTTAGAAAGTCACGAGAGCTTGCGTGATCTTTACGAATGCAGCCATCCGATGCTAGAAGACCTCGTGAAAACAGCAATGGATTGCGGAGCATTCGGGGCAAGATTAACTGGCGCTGGGTGAGTGCTAAGTTTTAAGTTTCTCGAGGCTAATTCGTCGTCGGAATCAACCTCAAATAGACTTAATTAACACAACAAATTCGCAGTTCTTCGGTAAATTCGAGTTGATCAAATCCAAAATTAACTCATCAAATTAAAAAAAACGCTCGAAATATGTACTATAAAATGCATGTTTTACAGGCATGGAATACGAGTGAAATTTTTTTTTTTTTTTTGAGATATTCTTGTAGCATTGGTTCATTTTCGTGTTCAATTTTTTATTTTTTGGGTAAATTCGTGTCACAGTCCATATTTCATATAGGGATGGGAAGTTGCGCAACTGCCCTTTTCTCTCTCACGAGAGCAGTCGTATAGTGAGAAAGAGAGAGCAATAGTATCGCCAAACGCTGATTTCAAAAAAAATTTTTCCTAACGTGACAGAAATATTTTTCCGAAAATCATGAAATTACTGATTTTGGAATCAATTTTCGAAGTGATTGGACCAAAAGTATTTTTCCAATACCGAAAAAAGTCAAAAATCTGATCACTTTACGTCGCGCCAATTTCGCCCTTTCCCAAGAGAAATCAAATCGAGTACGAAAAATGACCCGAGGCCAAAAAACCGTGTTTGCGCAAAAATTCAAACACTGCTGGAAATTAACGAGCAAAAAAAGCCAACGAACCTGAAAATTCAGTCGAACCTTCTGTTCTTTTCGTGCAAAGTTACCTGTTATTTTCTGTGACAAACTCATCATTGTTAAATCGGTAGGTCCTTTGGGAAATTTTACATTTTTTTTTCATTTTCGCGCAATTTCCACTGTTGATACATCGACCCAATTCACGAAAAAATGGGAGTAAAAAATTTGCAAAATTTCGTTAGAGAAGAAAAGATCGTAATTTTAATTTAGAAACTGTCATCAAAATTTTGTTTTCGTAAATTTCTGAAACACTTAGAAAGCGTCTGAGTGTTAATTTATTGTACATTGACAAAAATTGGAGTTGTTGGGCTGAACTTTACTGCAAATATTTTCGGGTGAAAATGCGATCGCCGGCGATCAATCATGATTTTGCGGCGTTAAAGATGGGGTGGATGTGCGGTGGCCATCACGAAAAGAGACGACGTCGCGGAATTCGTGGACGCCTTGAAAGACAAGTTCTACCGTGGAAAAAACATGACTGATGTCGCTATCGAGGCCTCGGTATTTCCCACGGAACCCAACGCCGGCGCCGCTATTTATGTTCCCTAGGACATTTTCGCTCCGGGCTAAGAGATATCCTATCGCGTTCGCATTCCCGCACACTGCAGTTCCTTCAGAAATTTTCATAATACGCTTTTTCAGAGATAAGGGTCTTTTTTGTAGGAAAATTGGTGTTGGGTAGTTGGATATTGCAAACGTGTGATTTCGGAGCGGAAGTTTGGTACTTTTTTGGGTATCGAAGTATTTTTCGTAGCTGGGGAATTTTTATCAAATTTTCGGTGATCTTTTGTGAACTTTAATATTGTTCTGGAATTTTGTGACACTTGGGGAAATTTGGGGGAGTTTGAACATTTTGGGGATATTTTGAGCTTTTTTCGAAAATTTTTCGGACTCCAAGAACTTTTGATAAGAATTTTGAATATTTTGAGTATTTCTCAATAATTTTTATTTTTACGGGACGTTATTTTTTGATTATTTATTGGATGTTTTTTTGTGCGAATTTAGAGCGAAATTTTGTTTATTGCTTGTGAATTGGAGAATTTTTCGTAATGATTGAAGAAATTTCTATCAGTTTTCGACAATTGTATTAAAAACAAATTTTTTTAATTACAACTTGGAGATTTTTTGATATGTATTTTTATAGGTGGGAAATTTCGGGAAAATGGAAAAATAAACATCGAATTTTTGAGGATTTCTGTACATTTTTTTTTTTTTTCGAAAATTTCTAAAAATTCCTAGTACTTTGATAATTTGGTAAAAATTTGCGCAATTTCCGAAATTACGAACATTATTTTCACTGTCACTGAATTTCCTCCAATTTTCCCAAGTGTAAAAATTTTCATTTTTGTTTTCTTTTTTCTAATTTTTTATTTTTTTCCGGGGTAAGTTCTAACCCCTGAAATCTCCTTCGGCTACTCGAATTTTGTATTTTTTAAGTATTAATATTGTATTTATGGGAAATGGATGATAAATTACTTATGGTATGAAAATACGGAACGTTTTATAATTGAATTCCCATATATGTAGGTACTATCATCCAGATTTTATGAGTAAAAAATTAATAATAATAAGGTTTAGTTGAAAATGTATAACAAAAAATACTGTTGTTATTATTTTTTTTTATTAATAACGAATGGTTGGGAAAAATTGTATTAAATAAGCAAATTGTTATTTTGAATGGTTTTTTTATTTTTGGAAATTTAGATCATTTATAATTGTCATTTCCAACATGAAAATGATGATTTTGATAAATAATTAAGAATCATTTTGTCATATTCAGTGTAATAAACAAGATAGAAAATACTGAATTTTGAATGGATTTCACATTTTACGTCTGACTATTGGTAGTTCTATACTACTTGATATTGACGTTTTTTCTATTATCATAGAAGCGATTTGATGTCTGACTATCGGTGGCCTTATACTACTTGAAAAGTGGCGTTTATTCCTACTTTAATACATTATAAGTAAATGAAGAATAATTTAGAGTGAATTCAAACTGAATGCATGTTTCTCGAAAATCAGTAACTTTTTAAGAAAGTTTGGAAAGTTTCAAAGATTCCCAAGAATTTTTGAAAATTCTCCGTTAAAATTCGAAAATACAAAAAAAGTCTTACGATAAATGAAGTACAATTTAGAATTTATTCAAATCAAATAAAGTTTTCTCAAAAATCAGTGACGTTTTAGACAATTTCGGAAACTTAAAGATTCCCAAGAATTTTCGACAATTTACCGTAAAATTTCGGGAAATCAAGAAAAATCTTACGATAACATTTTCATCATTGTTAAATGTTCTAAAAATCCAACGTTCCGAAAATTTTCCACGACTCTTAAGAAATTCTCCCAATTTGCCAAAATGACTATTTTTTTCATTTGGAGTATATCATCCAAATTTTTCAGCCCTTGCCAGATTTTTTTGGATATTATAGCCAAAGTCGTAGTCAGTGGAATCTAATTTCAACGTAAATCGCGAGTTGATGTGATTCCATTATTACGCGGTCGGATCGCAAGGGCTTCTTTCTTTTGCTTTTCCTTGATCGTCGTGAAATTCTAGTGCGGCATAATATCGCTTTCGCCTATTCCATTCGGAATTAAAGCGAAACTGTTGCAACTTTCCATGAATGAGAGTTTGATTCGACGATGCAATTTACAGTAAAGTTAAATTGACCCTTTATTTTGATTGGCTCGTGAAATAGAGATGCTGAAAGTTCTGGCATAAACGTATTTACGATCCAGATTTAGTTTGGTTTCTCGTGCTTTGATTGAGACGTTTAGAGGTGGAGACAAAATATTTATCAATTTTTAATTTTTATAATCATCATCATAGCTTTCGTAAATTCCCAAAATTTCTAGTATCTACATTGATTTCCATTTTTTAAACCTGTAAATGTTTGGGGTGCTGTTCAATTTTTTATGAATTTTAGCAGTTTTTTGAAATATTTTTGGAAATCTTTGTAGATTTTTCGAAATTTTATGAATGAAAATTGTTTCAATTCATGTGTATCAAAATGATACGTGATATTATTCTCTTTTTCTGTTTGATTTTTTCACATTCGAAAAATTGTATCATCCATGAAAACATGAAAAATGTAAAATATTCTGCGAATTCATGCAACTCGTATCTACTGGGAACGTATTATGTCATGGGACTCAAAGAATTGAAGACGAAGTTATTCAGTGAAATTTTCCGGATGCGCAATTTGATTCATGTTGTGTAATAGAAAATTCTGAAAAAAGATGCTTTTGAAAATATGCTGAATATATTTATTTGATTTTCATCTTACTTGATTTTTTTCCCCGGAAATTGAAAGTCGAAAAAATGTTTAAAAAAACACATTTTTTTACAATAAAATTGCATAAAGTAGTACAATTTGAGTTCAATCGGAAAATCTGAAAATATATCAAAACTGCAATTTCGGGTTTGTTTCGATAAATAGGATTTTCAGAGTCGACTTTCGTAAATATATATATATATATATTTTTTTTTTCGGAACTGTCGAAAAAATACTAGATTTTGACACTGTTTTCATATGAAAATCAAACATTTTTTAAGTCGTGTCAGAAGAACAGTTTTTTTCTACTAGTGGAAAAAGAGTAAAAAATAAATGCTTTTTCCACGAGTGAAAAAATCGGTCACTTTTTTTACACGTGAAACATTGGGAAAACTGTCATTTTTGGGAACTCTTCTTTCGTTGTTTGTTTTGCTCAAACATTTTTCGTTTTATTTTAGTCAAAAAGTTCGAAAATTTATCCAAAATAATTCTAAAAATGGTACATATAATATCAGAAAATTTTCGTCAAAACTTCGACAACTTTGAAGTTTGACAACTTTTTAACCAATAACTTCAAAATTTAAATAATTTGAACGTTCAGGTATGAAAGTTTCTTAATTTTTTATCAAAAATTTTTTCGTACGGTCACTTCAAATTATCGAAAATCAGAGAAGAAACTTCCAATTTTTCGAATTTTAAAATCTGAAGTTTTGGCATTTTCGAAACTCGACAACTTTTGCACACAAAGTAGAAAATTGGAGAGAAAAATCAAGAAATTTCGACAGTTCACCTTCAACCATTTGGGTCAATGAATTTTTCATCATCGAATTTTCGCAATTCGAACTTCAAAATTCAGAAATCTCAATTTTTTGAACCACCATTTTTCGCCTGATGTCAAATTGAAAAATCTCCAAATTAAAAAATCATCATTTCACGAATTTCCGAATTAGATTTTTCGGAATTCGAGACTCAAGTTTCCCAACTCCAAACTTTTCACCCCCCCCCCCCCCCTCCCCATTTTCAAATTTAAACACACTAAATCCAAAATTTCCGAAGTATTTCAATCCCTGTCAATTTCGAGTTCACATATCGTTCCTGAATTTGAAATCTGTTTCTTTCCACTGTCAAAATTCCAAAAAATACTACAACAAAGCAATCCCACTTTTCATTCACGCCATAAAAAACCAAAAAATTCAATTTCCCATTTCCCCCAAAAGCTCCAATTCCACTGCAGCCCCAAACCCTCCCAAAACACTATAAAATCTGAATAAACCAGCAATCCTGTAAAACTCGTCTTTCAATGTTCCGCAACAAAACCGCAATCGTAAAAATTGGATCAAACGGCGCGGAAAATGTATTCAGCGTACCAAGAGTACCACGATAAAAAAAAAACGCTTCTTACCGTCCCGGTAAAATAATGAAAGAGCGCGCATGTGCCCAAGAGTTCGCGGCATCGAAACTCGCGTATAAACACGAGAGTTTCAGTAAGCTACGAAACGCGTTGGTCGCTTTTCCGGCTTCCAATTTCCCGATAGAAAATGTTGCCACGTGAAATTTATTTTCCCCGAGAAAAAAATCATCGAAGTTACACCCCAGAGATGTGTGCTTCGTGGAACGTATAATTAGGGGTACAAATTCAATAGGGGTTAAATGGTGGAAAATAAAATGCCACGAAATTGAACCTGGAAAATTCAGGAAAATGCCGATTATGCAGTCGTGTTGCTGCTGGCGAAATGTTCGTCGCGGGAGTTTTGCCTGTGCTGTTTATACGGGTGTAAGTATGGGTGAATGAATTTTCGAAATTATTGATTTTGGGAAGTGGGACTTGGGGAAAGAATTTCGATGATGTTGAGATGTGAGAATTTTTTTGAGACGAAATTTCGAACGTTTATGGATTTTGGAAAATTTATTATAGATTATTTGGTGATTTGATTGCCAATTTGAATTTTTGTGATTTGTGGAAATTGATTGAATGGGTGAAAAAAGGGTTTTCCACGCTTTTAAGTACGGAAAAAGTCTTTATAAATGACGAGGGAAGTGAAATGGTCCTCGTAAGTGCAATGTCAACACAATGGATGAGATCTTTTACCCTCGTAAAGGCGCCCTTTCCGGTTGAAAACGATGTAAATGGAATTACTTTCGTCTGACAAATGAGAACTGCCCGTATTGTTTTATTGGAATGATGATTACGAGCATCAATTTAATTATCGTCTTGTCATGTTTTTTGTTTGATCGAAGAGATATCAGATATGTATTTTTTTTATTAATGGTAATTTTTATTAACTTTTACAGTTTTCACGACGATTTTGGGCTGATTATAATTTTGGTGGGGTTTTGAAAATGTTGAAGTTTTGAGAAGTTTTTATTTCGATTTTTTCAAATTTTCGACGATTTTTGAGCAGTTGGAAAATTTGTGGAAGTTCTGGATGGTATAAAAGTTTTTGAAGCGAAATAATTTCATTTTTTCCAGCGATAAGATTAGGGCTCGTCTATATTAATGTTGTTAAAAAATTCGGTCAATTTCGGACGATAAAAAAGTTAATTCGTTGAAAATTCGCGATCGAATTAAGCAGTCTGGTCGAAAATTGCACTTCATGATCAATTTATGCGAAATTTCGAACCTCAGAATTATTGCGTAATTTTTTTTATCGATTCTGTATAAAAATTTGGATTGTATAGGAATTTGTTTTCTTTTTTTCGAATTCGAGAAATTTTAGTTTTTTTTTTTGTTCAAATGTAATCAGAAGTCTGATTTTTACAAATTTGAAATTTTTGAAATCGAATTATTGACTTTTTGAAAGTTCTTCGGTACTGAAAATGGTGAAATTACAAAATTACAGAATTTGTATCAAAAAATTGTTCTTCGAAGTTTAAATTTTCGAAACATGCAATTTTTGAATCCGAACTTCAATTTTAAAACTTTTTTTTTATAATATGAAAATTTTCAATTAGGATCATTTAATAAACGAGCCTTTTTTGTATTTGAAACAAAATGAAAATTGTGAATAAATCAAACAATCCAATCAAGGTACTTTTCTATAATTTCCAATAAAAAGTCTGCGATTTTTCGACGTATTCAATTTCAGTTCTAATATTGTCAATTTTAAACTATAATAAAAATCATGATTAGATGTCATAATAATCGATTATTCAGGTCACGGATCAAAATATGCAATTATTAGCAGCCGTACAATACTCAGTAAGTTCGGAATCAATCAGGCTTCGAATCAAAGTCAAGCCCCAAGGGTCCAGGCCAATTAGCCATCACACAGGAACATCGAACTGATGAATTGATCGCAGTTAATCATTTTCGAAACAAAGAACAAATGGAATTTCCGCAGTAATTCCACACTAGTGAATAAAAATTTTTTCTAATGATTAATCAATTGTATAGTTAATTACCAATAGAAACCACAATTTTACAGTAAATCGAATCACTAGATAGATAAGTAATGTTTCGCCTGTAAAAAATCGGTCACATTTCACACGTAAAACAATAAAACAAAAAGCTGTAATTTTTCCGAAAACTACAGAAAAAGTACATTTTTCTCTCAATTCAGGTATAACGAGTTGATTGGATACGGAAATTACCTCATTTACGTAAAATCGAGGTTCAATCAAGAATGCATTCAATTGCTCGAAGTTGTAATAGCTTTTTCTCCAGAACTAAGTGGACGATCCAATTTCGAAAGTCTGTTGAAAAAGTTTAGCTTTAATGAATTTCATCTTGATGGACTCTTAATCTTTCACTAACCTCAAGTTCAAAACATTGCAATGTGTGTGCTTGAAATTCTCCCTGCAGAAATGTTAGCAAAAAGTTAATAACTTTTTGTTTCTTGGATGTTATGAAAAAAATTTAATAACAAAGTTTCCTGCGGTTTCGTCGAAAATCTTCGAGGATTGACGAAAGTACACGCTGTTGATAAAAAAATGTATTGTGGGTGTATACAGTCATTTTTTTGATGATTCAATTTTTTCGTTCGAAGTATGTTTGATGATATTTTACGTAATTAGTAAGAAGGAAGGGAATTTTCTGTTTGGAATGTGATTTTAATTGTTGGTGAAATTATCGTGTTTGGATCCAGATTTTGGAGTTTCTAATGATTTTGTGATAGAAAATGGAAGTTTATTTTTTAATGATTATTTTATGATTATAAATGAAACGATTATTTAGTGCGTGTTTTGCAAAAAAAACTTTTCAGAAAAAACGTAATGCCCTAATTTCGTACTATTATCGAAATAATTGAATTGCATCGATTTTTTCAAAATGCGTGTAGGTATATTATCAGTTTTTTGATAACAATAGTTATTTTGGATGACATTTATCGTTAAAAATTAACTCGAAATCATTAAAAATGATGCGAACGAGGAACATTCATTTTTACGAACTAAATGCCGGTAAAAAAAACCTTGTTTTACAACGTTTCGAAAAAAAGAAAAAGAATGTTTAAACGTGTGTAAGATTTGAACTAACATACACGTGCAAAAAAACTTTGGGGCTCTTGCAGCGATAGAGAAGTTGGTGGGAAGTGTAAACAAAAGTCCTATAGGAATCGTGCGGGTGCAAGTACAGGAAACCACGATCTCGTTTCATTCGAGAAACTAAAATATTGTCTCTGAAGTTTACTTCACGTCTCGAAAAAACATAATCCTTTTGGAAAATATTGTATTCTATTTGGAAGAGTTGTCTCATTATTTTAGAAATCATGAAAGTTTCATTAAACAAAGCACTAATTTTCTAATTATTGACGTATTCCTTGAACAATTTTCAAAAATGCAATCTGAAGACGGTTTATTATGAAAATGGTCAAGATTTTGAGTTCTCACATTTCCAAAATGCAATTTTTCCGAATTTCAGAGATCATATGTTTCGACATCGACAAATTTACGAAATGCTGAATTTTTTTTTAATTTCATGGCAGTCCAATGGATTTTTCTTTCGCGAATTACATATTTTCCTAATTTTGTACAAATTTTCGAAATTGAATTCAAAGTTACTCGAAATTTGGCATAATTCCGATTTTTAACATTTCGAAAATTTAAACTCAGAATTTCAGAAATTCGGATTGCCAATGAAAACACTTGAAAATTGAAATATTAAAATTGGAAATAAAAATTTTCGACAATCGAGAAATTAACAAATTCAAACTCATTTAATCATATCCAACTTCTAATAAATTATTCGAGAAATCGAAATTTTTTATGGCGAAAAGTTATAAAATCTTAACTCACATTTTTCGAAGTTTCATAATTTTTAAAATCGATGATTTTTGCATCACATCATGAATCTATTGAATATTTTGATACCGAAATCAATTTTTACACATTTGAATGATTCATTAAAAGTTTTTTTAACTCTCATTATATATTCCCAAAACCGTGAAACTTACCGTTTTACAAAAAAATATCATACATGCAAAACTGAAAACTCTCTATTCATCCAAACATCAGATTTACTACGTAACAGTGAGCTTAACAGCAGGAATAAGTCTCTTGGGCGAGCTCGAGTACTTGCTGGGAAATCGCTCGGAGCCTGAATCCGCAACTGTTTTAGAAACAAAGAACTTATCTCCAAGTGAGTCCAGAAAATTCTCGAAAACTCAAAAATACGAAACTAATTTTCATCATTTTCCGCAGCTTCGATACGATTTCACATGATATTATTATTGTGTTCGTTGTGGAGCATTGTTAACTGTTTTCTACTCGTCTACGGTTTGATAAAAGTAATTCTCTTTGGTCTTTTTATACAACTGAATTCAAATATTTTGCGGAATGAAAAATAATGTCAATTTCAGGATAGGAAAACATTTTTACTGCCATGGATTTGCTCTGTGATATTTTACAGTATCGTTGAAATCGCGCACGTGGCATATCTCGTTTGGTCATCTGTAAGTGTATACATTTTTTTTCAATATAAACATGATGATTTTTCCTCAGTTTTTATCCTGTTTTAAATACTTGATTTTGATGGAACATAACATTCACGATTTTCCCTATTTTTCCAGACGTTCGTACGTATATCTGAAAACTTAGAAAAATTAATCACTTTTCTAAATTTTTTTCTAACTTCCGGAAAATTCAATCTATTTCTAATAACTGTAGAATTTTTTTTTAATGAATGAATTTTTGGGACATGACAATTTTCCGAAATTGTACATACATTAAAATATAATTATTAAAATGAATCGTATCGATGTTTTAGCCTGAATTCAACCCTTCGAAAGCAATAGTCTACAGCTTCGATTTCTTCATTTGTAGCTTAAACGTGAGTAATTTATCATTTTTATGATTATTCCCTGAACTTTCAAAAATTACTTCGAAACTCATCAAAATAGAAAAAAATTCTAGAAAAATGCCTGCCATTTATTTTTATCACGCGCAATAGCTCTGAAAAATAACTGAATTTTGTTCAAATTTTGAATTTTTTTTTTTTTCATTTTTCTATTGATACTGTCATTAATGATCCTAGATTTATTCCGTGCTCTGCGTCATTTCTCAATTTCAAGAGTATTCAGCTGGCCGAGGAACTGCGGCTGATGACAACGGAATTTTGGTGAGTGTCAATTAATACATTTCAATAATGTACTGAAATAAGTTAAATCAGGGGCTGCATTTTAAGGATTTATAATGAGAGTTTTAACCGCATTTGAGGACTTAAATCGAGAGTTTACTGTACTGAAAGTATTTAGATCGAGATTTTACTGTCTTTAAAATTATTTACGTGACATCAAAAAAATCATCGAAAATTTTCCCCTTAATTATGACAACTCGCAATACATCAATGTTCACGAAATTGCATACCTGCAGGCGCAATAATTCGTAATATCGAAAAATAAAAATTCTTAATCGCAATATTTTTACTACATCCAAAATGTACGGAACTTTCAAAATAATTTAAGATGGGTACTTCAAAAAAATTATTAAGTTCATACTTGGGTACTCATCACTAATTAATATTGAGTCAAAATCCTTTGTTTTTCGAACATATTTAAATTTAAGTCGTTGACTTTTCCTGTACTGTCAATTTTTTCGGGTGTATTTAGAAACCTCAAGAACATGTTTAGGCACAATTCAAAGAAAACAATGTTTTTATCTTTAAAAGTTCAGAGTTATAGAAATGAAAATTCTTGGCCGGCATAATACGTACGTAACACTGGTTGTCGTGACCAGCCAGCATTGATGTGGCTGCAGCACACAAAAGCAATTTCTATGTTTATTTCTCACGCACCGATCGATATGCTTTCGATTCATGAGCAAGGAACATTAACTTTGTAGGATTTCCTAATGAATGAATTTACCCACCATGTTGGAAGGCTTGGTGAATCAAATTTAATTTTTTACGAAATTAAAAATTTGTAACATATATTATTAAGATTGAAGAAAATTGAATAAAAATCCCTTTAAATCTCCCTTTGCCTACGTCCCTGACAGAGTAACATACTTTCATAAATTTTTGCATATTAAACGACGTTTTCCGAAATTTCCAAAGTCGTACGCTTTCGAAAATTATTCATTCAAATTCGATTTTTACGGCATGAACAAAATTCGCCGTTGATGTTTTTTAGCCAACGAACGTTGTCCTGCAAAGTGCAAGTTCGAAATTGACCGCGGCTTGTCGTTCCCATGAAGCCTTGAAAAACGACAGCAAAACAACGGAGTTAATTTCAACATCTTCTCCAAGTCCTTCCACGATCTCGTCTGTCGAAAAAAGTTTGAACCCGTCTCGGCTCCCGAAGAAACACGTACAATTTCCAGATAAATGTCCCGAAGCAAATAAATTAATAACACGTTCCCATTCATTACTTCAATTGAAATAATAGCCTTATTAATTGTTTAAACGTTTTGTACATAATATGGTGACAAGCGAGATGTAAATAAAATATTTTTCTACTGTAACGGAATGTATAATGTGTGTACATTTGGTTGTTCTACAGAAAGTTCTTATTTTTTTTGGACTTGCAAGTTGTAGGATTCGTCGAAGTTTTACGAACATTTTCCTGCATTTTTCGGATTTTTAAATGTTATACAGTAATTTATATGGTTTATTTTAACAGTTTGATTTTGTTGCTTTTTATTGAAGAGAACATTTCAGAATTCGTTGGTTATAATTTGATTCGTCAGTTTTAGATTCGTTACACGAAACCGTGAAAAATTAGTTAAGTAAAGCCCTTTGCCCCTGAACAATACATCCCGCAATACTTTATGTTCGCAACATTGCATACATACAGGCGCAGAAATGAACGTCGTCAACGATGTTCTTCAGAATTTCAGGTATTTTTAAAACTACTTGGGAAAACATCAGATCATAATAAAACATTTTTTAAATCGAAATTCATTAAATGGCTCTAATTTCGTAATTTTCGAGTCCACATTCGTGTAATTAAATCTTTTCTGACTTGATATTCCGGATTCATTCAATCGATTAAAATTTTCTTCAAGTTAGCTTCTTACTCCGCTAAGTTGGGAAAATTCACTGAAATAAAAATTCTCGAATCCACAAATTTGAATTCTTCAATTTAGGCAGCCATCTTGGATCAACATAACAACGTAAGTGAGTTGTGAACAATTGTGAATCAACCTGCATAATGATTAAGATCAAGGCTAATTTTCAACCAAACGCTGTATTATTATTATTATTATTATCATTATTGTCAAAGCAAAAGTGTATTACTATCAAATTTGATCAAATTAAACGTTTTACGAGAATAATTGCAACTTTAATGTCAAGTTACAAGCCAAAAAATCGTTCGTTGTTGCACCCAAAATGAATTTGGGCCTTGGCAACTCTTTTTTGTCGAGGGATCCCCAAGTAATCAAACAGACCGTCGATGAAGTCAAATCCCAGGGTATTTTCGACTCCTTCCGACGAGAATGCATCGCTGATGTAGATACAAAGGTATCATTCGCATTTCGCAACTATTTTTTCTGTTAAAAATCATTTTTCAACTCAGTTTTCATTGTTGCTATTCAGGTTACTTATTTATCAATAGTCACAAAAATGACATGTCGCTTGACAACTGTCACCTTGTTTTATTCGCGACAATGTAGTTGTCATTTTTTTCCCAGTCTGATTGTTTGATTATGGGCAATTATTCCGTTATTTACTGTATATTTGAGGTTAAAAAACTGCAGGTCCTGGAAATTTTAATTGTCTTCATTCCAAATCGACGAGCGCTAATTTTTTTATTTATTTATTTCAAAAAAACACTCAATTTGGCCATGCGCCGCCTCGGAACACCCTCCCTTACCCTATAAACACCCCCTTTTTTTTTTAATTTTGTAAACCCATTCTCAGGAAATCTGCTAAGCTGAACAATTACCCGAATTAGTTAACTTTGTTATTTAGATTTTTGTTCCAATTTATTTTATATAATAATTATTATTATTATTAATTATTTTATATAATTTTATACATTTTATTTTACAGAATTTTGTCAACTATTATCACACTGGTTGTGAAATATACACCCCAACTAAAAATGTTCCATTTTCAGCCGGCTTACCAAAACCTTCGCTCGAAGGTCGAATACTCGGTCAACAATTTCCTGAACAAGCAAGCATGGCGGCCCGGAATGAACAAAAACCAGTTCCGTGAAACCGTCCGCAACTACATCCAGACCGCGCCTTACCTGGACATGGGAATCCAATGCATCGTCGACCAAGTGGTCAATCCCAAAATTTACTCCACTTTCATGCCCCAAATCGAGGACATAACGTACAAGCACCTGGGCATGGAACCTCCTAAGCGACCTCGAAAAAATGGCAACTGTAGTCTCAAGGACTTGCTCCCTAAAGACCTGGACCCAGTTTCCCCAGCGTCCGACACGAAAAGTCTGAAAAACGAGTGCTGGGACAACGACGAAACTGATAACAAAGAGCCCGAAAAAGCACCCCCAAAAGTCGAAGAAGCTCCAAAAGTTGAAAAACCAGTGGAAAATGAAGAAATCAAGGTCGAGGAAAATTCAGCCAATTTAAACGACTCCATGAAGTCTGAGGATAAAACCGAGGAAGAGGAAGAAGACAGTCCTTCTTTTGAGCCGATCGACATTATGAACACGAACAGCCCGAACGCTTCCAACGATTCGTACCTTTCTGGAATTTCTGAACTGACGAGTCACAGGGACCAGTCTTTGAGTATGGATAACGATGACGCTCGGGATCATTTCGATGTTCATAATCAGGATTCCCAGTTGAGCAAGGTTTCGTCCAACTCGAGGATTTCCATGGTGACGGATGTTGGGTCGTCGAACCAGGCTTCTTTGTTGGTTGGGGATGATAGAACGGAAAAAGGGAAGGATGCTAGGAGGAATTTTCATATCGAGATTATTGAGAAAGGGGATTCGCAGGATTCGAGGAGTGGGAAGAGTAGGAATAAAAAGAGCGAGAGCAGTTCGAAAGAGAAAAGCAGGGGAGAGGGGGGAGAAGGGGGAAGGGAGGTTATTGTTTTTTTTTTTTTTTTTTTTTTTTTTGTCAATCATTACAGAATTGAAATTCTTAGATAACAAATTATGAAGATACAAAATACGGAAAACTGTAAAAAATAAAAATTGAAACTTTAATATTGGAAAATTAAAATATATAACAAGAAAAACAATCATTCATAAATTCGATTTTATTAAAATGCCCTCAAAAAAAATGTGTTATTATCCAAAAAATTTGATGAACACGTTCTTAAATGCTCAGAAATTCAAAAACTCAATTTTTACAGGGACGAATCAACAAAATCGAAGTCCTCGAAAGAAAAATCCGGATCTCGAGATTCCAAAAGTAACCGAGACAAGGACAAATACAAAGAAGAGGATGACAAAAAAAGGCAGCGTTCCTCCAGCAGCAGTCGCAGCAGCAGCAGCAGCAGTAAAGAAAAAACCGAAAACTCAAAAGATGCAAGCAAACCGAAAGATAAGACAGATAAAAAAGAGGAAAACGATAAAAAAGACAAAATCGAAAAGAAAGACAGAAACGATCAAACCTCAAAAAAAGACAGGAACGACAAGAAAGACCGAAACGAAAAAAATGACAGAAAAGAAAAATACGACAAAAAAGACAAAGACGACAAAAGTGAGAAAAAAGATGGGAAAGACTTGAAAGACATTTATAAGGAGAAAATCCGTAAATTGCGGGAAAGTAAGGAATTGACGGAAAAAGAAAAACTTGCAAAAAGCTTGAAAGACACGAATGAGAGGAAAGAAAAGGACAAGAAAGACGTGAAAAAAGAACACAAATCATCTAATCATGGCAGTTCTAGCTCTTTTAGGCATGATGATAAATATAATAAATCTTCGAGGGATTCGAGGAGTGATAAGAAAGATAGAAGCAAAAAAAGCGACGGATCCAGAAAATCGTCGTCTTCGAGTTCGAGGAGAGATGATAAAAAGTTCAAAATTGGGGACAAACATGAGAAATCTGAAAAAGATAAGGTTTGTAATCAAAAAAATTTTTTATCTTTCAAAAAATTTACTTAGTTTGAAAAGTTTGGACATTTTTATGTCTCATGTAACGAATAACCCATTTATTTATTTACATTTCCATGACTTTATATTATTTGTTTATTGAGGTACATCATTATATAACCATGATTATTATTTATTAACATTCTTTAGTTTTTGCAGGAAAAAAGTTCCAAGGACAAAAAAGACAGAGACGAGAAGAAAAGGTCAAAGGACGATCATTCGAGTCATCACAAAAATTTCAGTGATCGAAGATCTACAGATCGAGATGGTTCCAGCGGTTCTGGGGGGAAAAATGCCAATGGTGGTTCAAATAGTTCGAGCAATTCTTCCAAAACTAGCGATTTAGCGAATGCAAATAAGGGAAGCAACACTGCGAGTCAGTCGAGTAGCGAAACTTCGGATGGAGTCGAAGATGTTCATTCGAATGCAAATGATTGTGGTAAAAAATTGTTCAAAGTAAAAATTTAGATGATTTTGTGACTGAATTTGGACATTTTGAAGTTCATTTTCATAATTTCAATAAGCTCGATATAAGTTTAAGAAATGTTTTATGCCGGTAAAATTTAAAAATTATAAAATCTGGGCTTGTGAATAGATCATGGTTTTTGTCCTTTTTTTCTCATTTTTAACAACTTTTTTTCTAAATTCACTTATATTTTTAATTTCTGTTATTTCAATACAGAAGAATGATTAAAATTTTTAATCAACGAATTTACGAAATATCAAAAAAAAATGAAGTTACTTCTCAAAACTAAAAGCATGATTGAACAATTTTTTTTTTAATTCTTGAAATGTGAAAATCAACAAGTATTAAAAATATATAATTTATATTTGCAGATACACAACAGAGTTTGCCATCCCAAAAACGCTCTCTTTCAGAAACTTGTCGAAATCAAGAAGCACTGCCAACGAAAAGATTCAAAAATTTTGATAATTTCGTAGAGGAATGCCGCATGACATCATCATTGAAAATGGAGTCTGAAAAACAGTCATTGGAAGAAGAAAAACTTGTGAGCAATACAAAAAATTAGGAAACTTCAAAAAGATGTAAAATTTGTATCTATCGAGTTAATTCTAGATTTATTTCACTTCTCAAGTTTTACTCAAAATTTGTTCAACTTCTTGTGAATAATGAGAAATTGACAATTTTTAAAATTTTGATCAATTTTTAACATGTTTCTGGTGTTTCCAAAAATATGTATGTATTTTTTAAACAATTGAAAAAGTAAAACTTCAGTTTCCAGAAAATAGGTCATTGGTAGAAGAAAAACTTGTGAGCGATACAAAAAATTAGGAAACCTTGAAAATATGTAAAATTTATATCTATCGAATTAATTCTAGATTTTTTTCACTTTTTTCAAGTTTTACTCAAAATTTGTTCAACTTCTTGTGAATCATGGGAAATTGACAATTTTTAAAATTTTGATCAATTTTTAACATTTTTTTGGTGTTTTAAAAAATATGTATCTATTTTTTAAACAATTTAAAAAGTAATCTTCAGTTAAAAAAGTAAAACTTCAGTTTCAAGAAAATATAAAAAGTTTTGTGAAAAATTTTGAAAATTAAAATATTTGATGATTTGTAGAAATTCTGGAATATTATTTCGAATTTTCTCAGCAATTTCAAAAAGGTTATAAATTTCTAAAAAATTGTACGTTTTTAACTAACCCCAACAATAATTTCAGAAAACTGAAAAAATTGCCAAAGAAGACGTCGCGATTATCCCAGACGACGAGAGGGTCCAAATCATCGAGGTTCCCGCTGAAGACGATGACAATTTTTCCTCCGAAGAGGAATCCTTCTCGACCATGGAAAAAAACATGGAAATAATGTTATCCGGTCAAGATTTTTTTTCTTCGACAAAAACCCAGCCTGAAAACCTGAATTTAGGAATGCTCAAGATGGATCGCATGATTCCCACCGCGTTCAGTGAAACTAGCAGCAACGAAAAATCGCTCGCAGGAAACACTAGTCAAATATTAGAAAAGAATTCGTTTGGAAAAAATGAAGCCGACGCTCTAGGAATTCCTCCACGAGAGAAAAAAACAAGCGTAATTGAAGAAAGCTATCAAAAAGAAGAGGTGGAAATTTATTTTGGAGAAGAGTAGAACATACATTTTTGATACTTAGAAAAATATATGTTTTTCCATAAAAACATTTTTTTTAAACGTTTTCAATTTTAAAAAACGTTTCCAATTTTTGATATTTGTAAAATTTGTTGGCATTCTCCAGAATTTGAGATAATGTCTAAGAATCAAAAATTTTCAACTCTGTAATTTTCAACACTGTACTCGTGTATATTTTTCAAACTAATGTGTAAAATGGAAAACAAAATTTAAAAAAATCCCCAACTAATCAGGAAACATCTTTTTTAAAGGGAGAAGACGAAAAACCGGAGATCCAAGAACTGCTCCCAAAATCTCCACAACCCGCGCAAAGTTGTTCAAAACCCAAACATCAACAGCTTTCGTCGCCGGAACGCGATTGCCTGTACCTGGATTCCGTGGGAGAAAAACGCGACCAGCAATTGTCCATGTACATTGAAAATTTGAAATCTACCGAAATGGGAACTCCTTCCGGACAGTCCATCAGCCCAGTCAGCAAGACAATGGTGCCACCCAGCGTCGGGTCCAAACGGTGTCGAGAAAGTTTAGAAAACGAAATATGCGCGAATCCCAACAACAACAACATTGAAAGATCGGTATCGGAGAGTCCGGATTTCCCAGAACCGCTGATGAAAAAAAGACGAGGTCGCCCGAGAAAGCAGAAATCGGAGGACGGAATGTGCAACGGGGAAAATTTCATCATGAGTCCGGAAAGCGACGTTTCCGTCACGAGTGAGAAAAGTCCCGGCGCTAAAGAGGGAAAAATGTACGAATCTAAACATGATTTTTAGTTATGTAGAATTTTTCCTCTGCCGGAATTTAAAAAAGGAATGAGAGTAATTTTTTTTTTTCTTTTTTCAGTTGACTTGTTGATTGTGCTAATTTCCAAATACAAAAACTCACACGTGTACAAATACTGTTTTTGCTCTGATAAAAATTAATGGTTTCGTTTTGTTTTTAGACAACAAAATAATGAATAATAATTAATAACACTCAAATTAAGAACAAAATAATGAATTATAAAATAAATTCAGTTGACTTTTTGATTGTGCTACTTTCCAAACACAAAAACTTACACGTTTACAAATACTGTTTTGGCTCTGATAAAAATAAACGGTTTCGTTTTGTTTTTAGACAACAAAAAAGCCGGCAACATTATACGAGCGATGACTTGTATAAACCGCGGCCATTATTTGGGAGTTCTTCGCGCCGAAACAGGAGATCCAGTCAATCGTAGCTATATGCCAAATTTACCAATCACAGGGAAGGTATTCGATGTTTATTTCCTTCGACTGCATTTTGTTGGCGTGATATTTTGCAGTTGACCATGAAAATGTTTTCAAGTTGATTAATTAGTACTTATTCGTTCAACTGTATTTATTGTGCGCAAAATATTCACTTTTCATGTAAAGTAATAATGCGACGTTCGGTGTGTACTTCACGAATGTATTATATATTTGATAGATTGTACATACATTGTACATTTTTATTGATGAATGACAGGTCGATAGCAGCTTTTTTATTCCTTTTCAAAAAGCTTCAATGCCCCACGTCATTTCCTGACTGTAAAGAAATTTTCTTGTTGTAAGTTGATTTGGCATGAAAAAACTAGTGTATAAAAGTGATGACGTCATCATTACTGCTATATCCACACCCCCTTTAGCCCCTTTAGGAATTTTAATTCAAATATTATTAAATTTTGAAATTCTTGAGTTTGAATCGCAAATATTATACGATTAAAGAATTTTTTAAGCATAAAAACTGGAATTTCAAAATTCTTAACTTATAGGTTTCGTAATATCAAAATTACTAAATGTAAACTCAGAAATTTAGAAACAAAAAAATTTTGAAGTATGAAAATCATCTTCAATTCCGAATATTACATTTTTATATCCCAAATTTTGAATTCCTAAACTATAAAATTTTGAGTATAAAAATGTTTAATTTTGAATATAACATTTTTATTTCCAAGGAAATCACAATTCGAAAACTTTAAAACTCTTGTTATTTAAATTAGTGAAACTCGTAAATTCAGAAATTTAGATTCGAAACTTCATATTCTCGCTTTCCTGCTATATATGTATATAAATAACAGAATTCACAATATTTTCATTTTTCAAGTGTGAAAACTGAAAATTATAAAATCATAATTGAACAACTTTGCAATTTTACAATTTATAAATTAGAATTGAGAAATTTTAAACATAAAAAATTCTCAAGTTCAAAAATTATAGTTGTTCAAACTTCAAAGTATGAAATTTTCCAATCGAAAAATTCGAATCCTATTTAATTATTATTTCAATGATTTTCCAATACATTTTCGATATTTCGAAATTCATGAATTTTAAATTTCGAATTTGTAGTTTCAAGACGCTTTTAATCGAAACGCTCCTTTACGAATTATTCGCCACTCCCCACCACCAATCCCGACGCCATCTTGTTTTTCTGGACGGATTCGTTTCTGGACCGTTTCATATCCCCGAAAAAACTAGTATAAAAATGATGACGTCATCATTACTGCTATATTCCCACCCCCTTCGGCCCAATGTAATCGAACATATAATCAAATAGGGGAGACCCCCCACCCCCACGCACCCCCTCTATAATGATTCGGTACATTAATAGCTACTAAATTTTCTCTATTTTTGCCAAATGCATTGAGAACGACGAATTTATTTTCTATACTCAATTGGTTTCCAGGTGCACGACGTCGTGCACTGAGGCCACTGAGCACCGTCGTTGCTCGAGCGAGAAAATTAATAATGAATTCGCGTTTTTTGATGGAAGATACCTACTCTTTAAAAACGAACTAAAGATTGTAAATAGACTGTAATGCGCATATAAGTTATCGATTGTAAATCTACTTTATTACTAGACCATTTCAATTGTAAACAATGTTTATTGTAAGCACGGAAAATGTTTTTTCATTGATAGTGAGTATAATGATCATTATATTATTATATACTCAATTCACGTTATACAAATGAATACGTGCTATAGTTTTGATGCATACATTTCGACAAGTAACAGTGAATAGATCCTCATTTATAAAATTTTTCTCAAATAAAAAATTGTACATTTTGTAATATGTAGATCATTTTTTTTATGACGATTAGCAATATTAGCATAAACAAACATGATCATGTTGAAAATAAAACGAATTGTTCAAACTTTCGATATATTGCAGTTTGTGGAATTTTTGATTTGCAGTTTTGGAAGTTTTGGAATGCACAGAAGTGTTAGTGAGTCACCGTTTCGAAGAGTGTCATACCCCTGTTTCAGAGAGATAAGCACAGAAATGGAGGAATACGACGAAGTAACTAATTTGTGTTCTTATTCACCGAGTGTAAGTGGTGAAAATAAATCTGTAAGTACATCTTGAGAAATTAGTTTAGTATGTATACGGTTATTATCCTCCCCGCTGATGAGCGAATTCGGCTGCAGATATAACAAAAATGCAAATAAATCGTATGAATGAAACTAACAAGTCAAGATTACCCGGATTTTGTCTGCGAGCCACAAGACATCAACATTTGTGTCATTACCAATTTTACAAAACACATAATTATGAGTTCCTTGTGAAAAAAACTGATGAACTGTTTCCCATTGCGAATAAACCCATGATTTTCAAGTTTGTATACTGTATTTTCAGTCTGTAATTCATGAGTCTAACTCCTCAAAAAAAATCTTGTATATAACATTGATTTGAAAGCTGTGAATAAATACAAGAGAATGTTGGAAAATGCTTCCAGTCCTTACCACCTGAAAAATTCACCGCCAATATTTTCAAAACTTGGGAAAAAATCAAAATCGTCACAAAAATCTCATTCATCCATTTTTTTGCAAGATAAAGACAAATTCAACACTCACAACTTTTTTCAAACAATGTGTAACTTCTTTGCTTTTTTTCCATGACACGACATATTCAGTACAATCGCAAAATAAAATATAGTTGATCAAAACAACAGAAGTTCCTAAATGATTCATTATGAACGTAACTTCAAGCACAGTTATCTTCAACATACTTCACAGCAAGCTTTCTTACATTTTCCACATTTTCTGCACTTCCATATTTTCCCTCAAACTCCACATATTGTTTGAAAATCTCCTTCATTTTCTTGGGTTGCATAGGAGTTGCGATCGCCCTCTCAAATACTCTCCTGTATAAAAAATAGGTAAGATTAATCAAATATTCCTCTAACAAAGTACATCAAAATTGTGTTTTTTTTATATGAACCATTGATAAATGGTGCTTTTCATCTTCTGATGAAAAACTTGGAATCGAAAATTAAAAATAGGTACAATTTTTTCAAACTTTTGTAACCTATGTTACCATTATGAGAATAAAAATATAATGATTGGCAACTTTCGATTCATCATTTCAAGATGGAAATTTTAGTTATTAGACCGATGTGTAAACTGTTTTTTCACAAAATAAATCGACTTCTCAAAAACTGGAAATAAAAATCTTTCGGATAAGTTAATTGCCAACAACAAAAAATTACCTTGCGAGTTCAATATCATCAGAATCAATCAATGCTTTGATGTAATAGCTCCAAACTTCCATTTTTTTCGGGTACGTTCCCAAAATCTCCTCGAACAAAGTTTGGGCACGCTCCTTCTCCCCATATTTATTTTCTAGCAGAGCAAACTTCACCATGACCTTAACATCTGTAAAATAAAAATAAAAATTCAGAAATCAACATTCATTCATTCGATAACACAAATCAACTTCGTTCAAACTTTTTTAATATCAGTTTCTACAATTTTTTCAAAAAAGTTAGAATTTGAAGTAACAATAAAAAATAAATTTTCAAAAGTCCAAAAATTACATCTTTCTCTCATTTCCCATTTTACCAATAACAGTACAATGTAACGAGGAGCGGAAATATACTTTTTTTTACGAGGCGGCAGTTTTTGCGGCCGCGACTTCACCTCGGCTACATCTTGGCCGAAAAAACTGTCGCCTCGTAAAAAAGCACCCGCTCCGAGTTACCAACTCTTTCTGAAATTTGCGAAAAAAGCGCCGCACGTCAGTTACTAGTAAGTGTCAAAAATTTCATGTTTCACTGATTAGTTTTTTCAAAAATCACGCCTGAATGTCAAAAATCGCCGTTTTTGAGAAAAATTACAGCTAGAATGTGTAAATATGTCACATAAGCAGACACAACCTCGCACTCCCATTGGCTCTCATATGGGGAATTACATTGTGATGTAGATTGTGATATGCATGGACAGGGGATATATATGGATATATGGTACGAGTATAACCCAGAAAAACTTTTGGAATCGATTGTACCAAAGATACGACCTTAAGCACCGAAAGCGCCACTTCTCAGCAAATTTCAGAAAAAAAAAACAACTTCTCAACCATCACAAAATTAAAAAGTTCATGTCACAAATCTCCCAAATTTCCTCAAACTCCCAAAACTCACGCTGCGTATCCGGCAAGGACTGCAACGCCCTCTGCATAAGGAACCTCGCCTTCTCCTTAATCCCAGCCTGCAAAAGCGCATCCCCGGCATGCACCCACATCTCCAAATTCTTCCCAAACTTCTTCACAACCTTATTCGTCAATTTCTCCAGCTCGAACCTCCTCCCCGCTTCCACGTGAACCTTCATCATGTGCAAGTAAACCTTCCCCTCGTCATTAACCCTAAGCGCCTCGTGAAAAACTTCCTCCAAAGAATCCTCGCTCCCATAGCTCGACTCCAGGTTCAACCACGCCTGCCACACGTTCAACCTCTCGTCCTCCATCCGGTACACGATTTCCCCGACGGCGCGTCTCGCCACGGCGCGAGCTTTCTCCACGTCCGACGACTGCAAATAAAACGCCATGTACTGGATCCAAACGACCGAGCTGTTCGGACTCGACAACACGAGACGATCGAATTTCTCCACCGAATCCGGCGCGTCCGAGCTGGCAAGAGCTTCCTCCCGGGCGCGAATCTCCCGTTCTTTTTGTCGCGCGAGTTCCCGACGTTCCGCCGACGTCAGTTTCTTCTTTTTTTTTGGTTCGTCGTCCTCGGAGTCCGAAGTGTCGCTGCTCGAAGTTTCGATTTTTATGGACGGATGAGGGTCTTCGTAGAATCCAAGATTTTGAGGAATTGTTCTTTTCACGATGTCTTCGTCGTCTTCTTCTATTTTTATTTCTGTTTTATCAACTGGTTCCGTTTCATCCATTAGTTCTGTTTCTCGCGTTTTTTCGGTCTCTTCTTTTTCTTCTTCTTTGACTTCAGAATCTTCTTCACCCTCACTGGTTTCGGATTTTTCCTCCTCTTTTTCTATTTCTCGTCTTCTCATCCGCTCCCAAGCTGACTTCTTTTCCTTCTCCTTTGGACGTTCCAAAAGCTTTTTCGCGCTCATACAAATCGGCATCGGTATACCATTTTCCCCAGCGCCCATAACCCCATGACAACTGATTTTTCTCATCAACTTCAATTTGCTCAAATCCGGTTTCAAGTCGTTCAAATTTTTCCTCACCGGCATAGCGACCAAAACTCCTTTAAACTTGGACTTCAATAAAACCACGATGAACCAACTGGTGATGTGCACGATCGTTCCGGACAAAAGAACGCCATCTTTCGTCTCCTCCACCAGGTTTCCCTGCTTGGCCCTCACCCTTGGCGCGACAACCGGGTGAATGGACATCTCTAACGTTTTGTACAAGTAATTGACCCAGAGGACGACGCCCTGAACGGTGTCCCCGACTTCGACCAAATCCGGGTGCTGACCCTTCATGACTGTACCCGTCAAATTGTTCTCCAGGTCCAAAACCAAACCCACGTCCGTGATCGTCCTCACCTTCCCTTTCAATCTTTGACCCACTTTTATCGATGCCAGGGTTTCGTTATCCGGGAGTCGCGACAATTCCCGAATCGATTCAAAATAAGTCAGCAACAAATCCGTTTCGGCAATTTTCTGCCCTTGGGTGCCGGATTTGAAAACGTCGAGAAGAGTGACGGTGTCGATTTTGTGCTCCTCGTCGAAAGAGTTAATTTTTCCAACGAGGATTTGATGACATTTGATCAAATCTTCTCTGTAGTTGTAGAGGACACCTTTGCGATCGACGATTTTGACGATTCTGTCTTGACCGCGCACGGGAACGACGACCTCGAGATTTCCCGTGACCACGTTGATTCCGATGACGGAGCACAGAACCACGTCGCCGACGTGCAATTTTTTAAGAACCAAGTTCGGAGCGGGGTTGTAAGACGTCGACAGTAAAAGGTTCGGGAACGTGGAAAAAACTTGGCAGAGCAGAGTCGTGCCAGGGGGTGTCTGGAAGGCCATCAGGGTCCCGATTTCGACGCACGGCGACACGTGGGCGGCTGGGAGGAAGCCGATGTCCGAGGTTGTGAGTCTGACGGTGAGACCTTGGAGACTGGAGTCCAGGACGATGCCCTCGAACTGTTGGCCGATTTCCAGGGACTTTTCAATGTCTAGGAAAAGGGAAACGGATGAATAAAGCGTTTTGAGGAAGTGGTGGCATTTTTATGTCTAAGGTCGTATCTTTGATTTTCGAGTTTCTGAATTTTTCGCCGAAAATTTTTACAACTGTAATTGAACGTATTTGTGATACGTTTACAAATTTTGAGTCGATTGATTGACTGCGAAAAGAAATATTTAATGTCAAAGTCGACTCCAAATACACAGGGGATATAGGGCTCAAGACACTGTATTCATTGTACTGAAAAAACGAGTCCAGATTTTCCAATAAAAAATTCACGAAAAGAAGCGCCGCAAGTTAGCTACAAATGTCAAAATTTGCATGTTTGCATGTCAAAAATCGTCGTTTTAGAGAAAAATGACAACTAGAATGAGTAGATGTATCACATAAGCAGACACAACCTCGTGCTCCCATTGGCTCTCATATGGAGAATTGTATTGTGATGTAGATTGTGATATGCACAGACAGGGGATATATATGGATATATGGTACAAGTACAATCCGGAAAAACTTTTGGAACCGATTGTACCAAAGATACGACCTTAAAAATGCCATATTATTCGCGATAGTATGGCTTTTTCGTGAGATTAATAATTTGGTAATAACATCAAGTTTCGTCATTTTTTTCTTCACTTTAAGAACTCAATTTTTTTTTTTTTTTTTTCAACATAAAACAATTTTTTGTTTTAGGAAAAAAAGCTTTCAAAAAAGCATCAGTTTTTAGAATGTTTAAATTTGACCTCTATTTTAATTATTTTCTGAGTCTCGAACACAAATTTTTACTATCTTCGTAACAGCAATTTTTTATGGATTTTAATTTTTTGTTCTGAAATTTGAATTTACCAAAATCCAAAATCAGCTTTTTTATCTGCGCTCCCCTCTTTTTCACCACGAAATTCCGAACTTGTCCAACCGCATAAGTCTCCAAAATCTTCTCCCCTTGTCCCTCAACCGACGACCATGGGACGACTCCGAAAATCTCATTGAAAAACCGCACCGTGACTCCCCTCTGCTTCCGGACATTCACAATCAAACCAGGATAACTCTCCTTCTCCTTGACCTCTCCTACATCCGTCAAAATAGGCCCCTTATTCTTCACCAACGACTTTCTCAAGGTGAAAAACAATCGGTTCATCTTCTCCCAGTACGAAAAAACTCTCGCGGGAACGATATCCCCGACTTTCGGAATTTTTTCTTCACTCGAATCTCGAACATGCTCTTGGGACACGAATCCGAACAAGTTTTTAAACGAAACCTTCAGCTCTCCGGAATCCCTCACATCCTCGATTTTGACCTTCACCAATTCTCCAGGTTTCATATCCTTTTCCGACATGTACTTGTCCTCCAGCACTTTTTTCTCTATACTGCAAATGTGCACGGCGTCCATGAATTCGTAGCTGATGATGCGACATTTTTTCTCCACGCCGGACTGGAAAACTTTGGGAATTCTCTCGAAGGCAACATCTGTTTTGTTGAAAGGCAGCAAACCACGAGCTCTGGTTTTACCCAATTCCAAAATGACGCAATTGTGATCGAAACCTACGACCGTGGCCGCGTCGATGAAGTCGCCTCTATAGAATCGAGGCTTTTCTTTGGTGGCAACTTCAGAGAAAAAGGGGAATTTGACGATTGGGAGGACATACAAAAGTTTTCCTGTGATTTCTTGGCCCTTGGTGTACTCGGAGGGTTTCACTTCGAGGTGAATTTGGTTGACGTAACCGATGATTTTGTCGTTCACCGTGACTTCCAAGCCGTTTTTCAGGACTCGGTTTACGGACAAAGAGTATTTTGTTCCTGGGACCATGTTGTCCAGGGATTGTTCGTCTTCTCTGGATACGTAGTTATCGTCGGTTTTGCTTAATTGGAAGGTGCAGATGTTGTCTTGTATTGAGAAGCTTGTGATGGTGCAGAGAATTTGTTTTCCTACATCTAGAAGAATAAATAATTTTATTATTTGGAAAGTTTTGCATTTTTTCATTTGCAATGAATTTTTGGAAATATTTTTCATTTTTTCAGAAGATTTACTTCATCAAGTTCTTTCTCCACAATTTCACGACAACCCTTAATATTAAAAAAAAAATTAATCTCACGTAATTCATTATCCCTTTTTTCCAAAAAAGCTCGCACATTTTTCATCCCAGTCTCCATGATAAAAACATGATCTTCCTCGCTCTGGACTGAACACGCAAAAATTGATTTTTTTGTCATCGCCAAAGGATTTAAATTGACATTGATATTTTTTGGCGTCATAGACAAGGGAATGAGACGTTCTTCTGGATCATAGGCTAATACATAGCAAACTACGTAATCCCCTTTTTGGTACAGTTCTGGAAAATATTTGAAATCTTCGCCTGCACGACGTTTTGAATTCATATTTTCTGCCACTAGTTTTGTGTACGATTCGCTGACGTCTGAAAGTTTTACTTTTCCTCTCATATGCCCTGGCAGAGAAACAATGATATCGTATTGTGAAACATGGTGAATTTTTCCCATAACTGTCATCCCTTCGACCAAACTTTTGTGGGTCAAATTATTCGCCGTCTCGAATCGAAATTCATCGTCTTCTGTTGGTTTGTCATTTTTGAGGGTTTGCTTCCGTTTTTTAGAAGATGGTTCTTGATTACACGAGGACTGAAAAAAAATATTCATTAGGAATTTATCTCTATTTTTAAAAGCAAATTGAAAAACCTTACAAAAATGTAAAATTTTGAAAGACGTTGGTACAATTTTGAAAAATTTTCACTACTACATGTATTGTCTAAAACTGAATATTAAATCCAATATTTATCATCGAGGATTTGTTTATAACGAATGTCTTCAATTGCAGTGTAAACAAAAACTCAGAAAACAACGCACCAATTTGCCACTACTTTCCTCTGAAGCTTTTTTCTTCCCTCTCGGAAAACTTGGTAGGGTCATCTGTAAAAAATATGAAAAAGTTTTTAAAAAACACTGACAATACTTCGCAAAATGAACGACTTTGAGGTTAGATACTGCAAAATCGTATATATATGCATGTATTTTCCGTATCCCAAACAAAGTATTAATTTCACATTCAGTTCTAACGATTTCAAACAATCGTATTTTCTTTTTGATTAAAAGTAACGTTGTTTTTTATTACTCACTTTGTGGTATTGGTTTATTTATAACGTTTATAACATTTATAATATGTAAATAAGCGACAATAAGCGAGAAACACGTTCCCACACGTGCCGTTGATTGCCAGCAGTGATGCCAAACACGGTGAGAATGAAATCGCTTCCGAGAATTTTGCGCGCATTCTCGCTTCGCTATTGGCGGAGCGGTTGTCTGCGACGGTCCGATGCGTTCAGTGCGCTAG
>JAPYZK010002479.1:0-60620 GCA_030522785.1 Platygaster equestris | reverse complement strand
TCCTTTTTTTTACAAATGCACCAAAAGATAGCGCTTTTGAGTGCACAAAAAATTAAATTTGAAATTTTTAAAAATTTTTGAAAAATTCAAAATTTTCGGTATATTCGAAAATTTCAATGAGATTAAAGATATTTAAAATTTTTTAAAATTTCATAATCTTTTCGAAATTAAAAAAAATTTTGGAATTTTCGGAAATTTCGGAAATTTTAGAAATTTTTGTAAATTCGGAAATTTTCAGCAATTTTGTGAATTTGGGAAATTCCGGAAATTTTCGGAAATTTTGAGAATTTCACAAGTTTTGAAAAATTTGTAGAGTTCATAAAAATTTCTTAAAATGTCGAAATTTTCACACGGTTTGGAAATTTTCCAAAACTGATGGGAAAATATTTCCAAAAACAGTGCGCAAACTAGCGCATTGCGCCCAAATTTCGTGCATGAAAAAGGGCCATCTTTGTGCCTGTGTAAAAGAAATCTGTACTTTTCACACAAACGAAAAAATCTGAATTTTGACACCCGAAACGGTAAAAAAACGGTAATTTTTTCCAGAATTGTTGAATACACTTTTTTTTATGTATTATATTTATAGAAGCATCAAAATCTCGTAACTATCCAAAATTTAGCGTAAGTGCTATTTTTATTGAGTAATCCTCCAACCGAATCACAAAAATGCTAAAAAGTAAGCATCCAATTTTCATCTCGCAGGGTTATTCGGGAAAGCAACAATTAAAGGTAAGCAATAACGCAAAAAGATCGCTCAGTTGCGTCTTATGAGTCGGTGAAATTGCGGCTTTCATTTTTCGATTCCATTCTGCGCACACGCTGAATCCGCCCTCTTGACCATTGTTTATTTACGAACATTAAAAGAGGAAAATTGCTCGAGTCGAGTTTTTTCCGTCTTTTATTATTCCATAAAGGGACGGAATCGAAAGCGCGGAGTAATTGTTTCCAGTTTGTCGTGTTTTTTGTTTCTTTCGAGTTTCGTTTCGTTCAACTCTTTATTTGTCAGAGACGATTTTTCAATAGAAGTTGAATATTTATGCATTTTTGAGGTGTTTTCATTTATTAATATGTGTTTTGAACGTGGGATATGATTTATTTGCTATTCGTACGGAGATATTGTTCATTCTGAAAATGCGTAACTATGAGTTTCAGAAATTTTCAGCAAAATTTTCGATTTATTTGAAATATTCTGGAATGTTTAGAGGAAGATGTTACTTTTGGGATTTGGAAAATTATTAGAACTCTAAAAACTTACAGATGTCAAAAAATCCTGTAAGTTTCGAGATATTTTTAAAATCTTTCAAGGATTTCTTTAGATTCTACAATTTTGACATTGTTCAAACTCTAAAAATTGTCAAGTGTCAAGAGTTTCCAACAATTTTCAGAGAATTTTCGAAAAATTGGACCAATTCTACTAATTTTTTAAGGAACACTGCCAATTCTAGGATTTGGAGCATTTTTCGAATTCTTAAAATTTCCCAATATGTTTCCACAATTTTTCAGAGTATTACCAAAATATCTGAAATTTTCGAAAGATTCTAATAATTTTTCGTTGGGATTTCTCTCATTCATTCTGGGATAAAAATTATCAGAATTCTTCTGGAAAATATTTGAAAATCATGGATTGGAATTTCCGGAGTTCTGTTAATTTTTTAAATCTTATAATTTATCGTTTCTCGCATATTTCTGGCATAATTTTCTAAATAATCCATGAAAATTCGCATAATTCTAATGATTTACCGAATTATTAGAATATTGACAATACTGCAGATTTTTTGAAAATTTTCTATAGAAAATTTCCGTGATTCTACTCATAGCCAAGAACTTACATAATTCTCCAAATCCTAGAATTTGAAAGTTACTAATAATCAATAGTTTTATTTAATAAAAACATTTCTGAGTCGTTGAATTGGCATAGCAAAACTTTCGAATTTTTCATAAAATTTCGAAGGAACTCTCAAAAATATAGTTCGACATGATAATATATTCAATATATCGCAACGCGAATAAGACGCGTAAAAAAATCAATTTATTTTCATAAGTGTACATATTTTTCAAACAGTTTGTACCCACTTCGTACAAATACTTTGTTTTCCCGTAATTTTCCGATCGTTGAAACATTTTCAAACAGCATTTGCATTTTTAACGGTTTTAACATAACCGAAGACGTGCCGAGTACGCCCGAAGTGAGCCGAAGCCGCCATCTTGACTCACACTATGAGTTAATGAGTTATTCACAGTTATCAACAGTTGTATTACGAACGGGCTCAGTGCATGTTATATAGTATTTATTACGACATTCACATTATTGACAATAAGTTACAATTATGTCGCATTTTATTCAAATACATCCGAAGAAACAAACGTTTCGTGCCTTCGTGCGCGACAAGTGCAAAAAAACCGCCAGACCCATCATCATTTTCACTTGTGCCGGGAAATCCAGGACATCGAAATTCTCCGTGCTTTTGAGAAAATCAATTTTCCGAAGAATTTATCTGTGGATAGGAAGGTATTGTGAGTACAAAATGAATTCAGAACTTGACAATTATTTTTTTTGCATGAGTGATGTGGGAACGGTGGGAACGATGTAAGCAGAAATCCTAACCTCACTTTTTAAATGTCTAAACTACGCGTCTTTCGGGTAGTTTTTGGTAATTCAGTTTTTGGTAATTTTGAAGCATTTTACCGTTTTTAACGATTACTACTAAGAGATTGGGATGTCTGTATTCTTTTTTAGTTTTTACCGTAATTCACGCGAGACCGTAACAAAATTTCGAACTAACAAATGTAAAGTGCATTAAGCTCTGAAAATCTATCCCCAATTTCGAAGGAATTTCAAAACACTTTGATAAGTCGAATATCCAAGCATTTGTAATTCTATAAATTCGAAAATTATGAAATTGTGAAAATTTTCTATCTCTAAATTGAATAGTTTCTAATCAAACGAATGATTCACATAATGAAATTCATCAAAATCACACACTATTTGAATAAATTCATCATGGGGATAAAATTGGAAGAACCAAAGAAAATTTCGTGCTCGACAAATTTTTCTTTTTATTCCTCAAAAGTGACATAAATAGCTGTACATCGGACAAATTCTGTATGATTATCGTGAATTCATAACAATTACCATAAATTATTGAAACTTTCTCAACGGTCTCCAGAATGCTGAAAAGAGTTTCAACACCTGAAAATTGTAGGAAAAAATGGGAAACTTGTGGAAACTAATTCATAATTTACTATTCGTAATAATCAAACTTCACCTCTTCTCCATCCCCCCCCCCCCCCCTCCAATGTAATGCACATATCGATAAATTTTCACTCGCGAAATGCCGGATATCCGCAGTTTCAAGCTCCAAGATGAAATCGATCAGGCAAACTACGTGTATTCTCAAGCAATAACATCGTGAATGTGTGTTAATTTCCCAAGAATACGCGTCGCCAACCCAACCCTCGTACGTGTACGTGGCGGATTCCCAGGCAGCCCTCGTGTTCCCTTTTTCTCATCTTGGGCGCCCTGAAAAATATACTCAAATCGTCCTTTTCGTATATTCTTAAATTCTCCAGTTACTACTCACTTGCGAAAATTTTATTCACAAAACAAAATCGTATGAAGATTTTTAAAATGGTAATTTAAATAATTATTGACGTGTAGCATTCATGCTATTGGAATTCAAAACTAAAATTTCGGAGATATCCAGATCCAGTGTTTAATTTTGGGTATTTCGGAGTCAAAACTATATTCTTACTAAAAAACATGTTATATGCACACAAAAAACTTGAGCTTTAGACTCATTTTATGATTTAAAAATTGACCACTCAAAACTTGTTAATCAAAGAGTTTGTATTATCTAATTAATTTGTTCTGGAATTTAATTCATTCGAATTATAATTTAGAGCCGTGTAACTGACAAAATTTTATTCTTATTGTAATAATTTTGATTTTAATAATTATTTCGAAGAATACGAAATTCTCCATGAGATTTCATTTTCTTATCAGGTCGACCTTAAATGGATCTTATAAGACTAATGCTTCTTATAAGGTGGAGGAATACCATATAAACATTTTCATAAGACAAAAATTTCGGATGAAGAAATTTTTTTATTCTATTTTTGTAAAATCAACCTTATAAGAATCGTGAATCTATTAAAAAAATGAAATCTTAAAAGATTTTGAAAGATTTCGAAAGTTCTTATATGGAATTCGGAAATCTTATAAAATTTTTTAAGTTCTCATAAAAATCAACTTAAGTAGAAGCTCTCGAACGTCCTAAAAAATATGCTCAAATAGTCGCCAGCCCCGGGGAACTTTGTAGTGGAAATCGCGAGACAATTTTTGCCGGTCGCATTTATTAACGAAGAATGCGGTAAAAGTTCGATAAAAACGCGGCATAAGTATGTATGAAGGCGCTCAGCGGCTGTTTGGAATATTGAACAGCGAACGCGGAAACCACGGGCGCGAGTGTCGCCGCCTTGTTTAATAAATAACGTTCGGCTAAAAATTTTCCCGGCAAGTAAAAACTTGGAATTGCCTGCTCAATTATTCCAGAGGCCGGGTGGGAAACTTTTATCCTTCGTATCGATGATTCCCGCTGAAAGCCCTATTTTGAAAGCGATTTAGTCGGAAATAAAAATTGAGTTCGTACAATATTTCTGGACAGTTCGGAAGAATTGTGCACGATTTTTGAATAAATGTAGGAATGTTTAGATTATTTAGTAACGGTAAATATATCGGGAAAATGATGAAATGTTCAGTCTGAAATGATACAGAAATTCCCTTTTAAGAAAATGCAGAGCTCAATTTTTAAAACCAATCAAAAACTAGTTTCCTTGCCGCTCCCGATCGATTTCCGGATACGTCGGCGTACGTGCGATCTTTACTTGAGGAGGTTGTCTCGTTTCTGCCCATGCAAAAATTAAAAATGGTAAAAAAACTCGTGAAAAGAATATAATTACCTATAATAATTTAAGTTGTCTTAAATGTAGGTTAAATGTTGGGTAAATTAACGGGTTTCGAGCAATTTTTTTACGTTTCTGTTTGCAGAATTATAAACACAGTTCGAAACTCATTGTCAGTATTTTGGAAATTTTTCTGCAGAGCTTTCTTTTTTGGAAAATTTGATCTATTTTTTCAATTTTTGGAAAACTTGAGCAATTTTCGTAATTTTGTAACTAATTTTGTAATTGCGTATCTTTCTATATGGTGTATACTTTTTTTTGAAATTCTCTTGAATCAAGATTTTTTCAGGTGAAAACAGTATAAGTAATAAAATTCAGTCGCAGATGAATTTATAATAGCAGATAAAAAGCCCTCAAGATAAAATCCGACACGCGTAAAAAGTTGCGTCAAATCCCCAAACCCGCAAGCTCGAGGCGGGTGTAAAAAAATCAGCCGAACCGACGTGGAATGACCCATATTAAATCAATTATGGGTGATTCGGCATTGTTTCCCGAAATTCCACGCGTGATCGGGAAAACGAGCATATCACCAGAGGGTTAATCTCGCGGATGAGCGAACAATTTTTTGTTTGCGAAAGCGGACGGGGAGAGGACGGACAAATCTTTATTGACAGAGAAAAAGCACGCTTGGCAAAGCTCTCCGGTTTGCTGTCTTTTCTAAACGCGCCGGGATGTTCTTTTAAGGGTACGCCGCGCCCACGAAATCTCGGCAAAAAGTGCTCGTGTCATGAAATATCGAATACATCGCGTTTTTACGGGGATTACGCGTTAAATTTCGAGATGGATGGGGGAGCTAAGAGATTGTACAATCCAAGTGACACATTTCCCGAGGTGTATTTCAAGTACTCACTTTTCTATAAACAGGGATTTCGCGGAAACAACGGAAAAGCGGGTACTTATTGGAAAATTTGTTTTCGTGATGGATTTGAATATGGATTTTGAGTGTATTATTAATGTTTTGAAAAAATGCATCACTTTTTCCACGTTTTAAGATAAAATAAAATTCGTAACTAGTGGAAATATTATTCCACTAGTTGCGAAACGTATTTTTTTCATATCATATCCGATATCGAAAAACCTCGACTTTCTGAAGTTCATGAAAAAAACTGTCACGTTTTATCATCTCGTAAAACAAAACACACCATCAAAAGAAACATCAAAAAGTATTAGATAACTTAGAACGAGATAAATACGTGTTAGAAAAAATTCCATTTTTTCAGTAACCTTTAAACTACCACACGCTCCTTATCCCCCTTTTTTCATAACTCCGTGAATACGAAACATCGAACCAAAATGAAGCAAGAACCAAAAGCACCTTAAAACCCGCTATTCCCATAAACGGAGATTTTCATCTTCGCTTCCGTAAGCGAAAATAAAAATTTCGCCGCCCTCAATTATCCCCGTTACTTCCTTGGTGACATAATTCGATAAATGTGTTTTTCACAACCGAGAAAAAGGTTGGAGAAAATTCAACGACCCCCTCATGAAGCCGCGAAATCGTCCTTAAAAGCGAACTAAATCCCAGGAAAATAAAACCAAACGATCGGTTTCAGAAATTTTCATCTTTCTTATCCCTGCTTCTTCGCGTAGACAAGGGGAGGGGGTTTTCAGTCGAGGAAAATTGAATTTTATTATTATAATTGAGAATTGTCATGTTTTTTGTTAATTACAGTTGTACTTTTCGGGATTTCTCAACATTATCATTGTTTTCCATTCATCATTCTTTCAATACAACTTGAGAAAAGTTTCTCAAGTTTAGACGAAACTTCAGAAATATTTCCTGAATTCTCAAGTCGTGTTCGTAAATTTCTGAAAAGATGGATGATTCCGACGGCTTCTGTTTTTTTAAAGACAAGTCATGAATTTTCATGGTCGAGAACATAATTTCAACAATTATGAACAAAATGATTCTGAAAAACCATCCCTTAAATTCCCTCTGTCAGCACCCCCTCTCCTCGGTTTGTAAAAGAAGCAGATGATGTCGATGTAATTCGTTGTTTGACGGCGCGAAAAGATGTATTCGCGCCCGTCGTAAAGCTACATGATCAAGCAAATGAAGAAATGTGCGGGCGCTCTTTTTAATGGAAAGAAATTGCGGCGCTGGCGGCCGGGATTACGCCCTTTCTGTATCCCGGCACAGCTTAGTCGAGATACGACTCCCGAGAACACTTCAGCCAGTTTCTTTTTCCCGACCCCTTTTCTTTCGCCTAAGAAAAAACAAACAATTTTCTCCACCCAAAAAAATAACACGACAAAAAAACGAACGTCGGTGATCTTGATCACGATCTTTTTTTTTTTTTTTTTTTTTTTTTTCTTTTTTTTTCTTTCGTCGAGACGCCGACGATTCGTTACGATTTGTTTTGGGGGACGTTTGAGATGTTGGGGATTTGAATTCGAGGGGGAAGTCGTCGAAGACGAGTGGTGGGATTCAAATTGTTGTTTTATTAGATAGTTGTTGAGTTTTTGTACGGCGTTTGGAGAATTTTCATTTTTGCGAATAGGTGTCTTGGGTTTGTTACATTTTTTGGGAACGTTAAAAGTAGTTTGGGAAAAGTTATGAGAATGGTCGAGAATTGTGGAAAATTTTAAGGGGATTTGAGAACCTCTGGGAATTTTCGGAAAATGATCGCAAGTTTTTGGAGTCGATAAGTTTTTAGGAATTTGGAGGAATTTTTGTGAGTTTTGGATAATTTTTTCGTATTTTTTAACGTTGTCCAAGGTTCTTGATTTGCGAAATTTCCAGAATTTTCGAACCATTTTCTATTAATTCTTTCAGTTTCGATAAATTTCCCGAATTTTTGGAAATTACAGAACTTTTTGATAACCCATTTTATCTGGATTTTGGAAAAATTATTATATATTTCTGGTGAAATGTTATTCTGCCTTCAGAAATTGGCGTGCTTGAAAATTTGTTTAAATATCCGGAAAACAGAGTTTTATGTTCCTATTTCAAAGGTACGATAATTTTAAAAATGTACTCATAAAAATTTCTGTCTGTTCCTTTTAAGACAAAAAAAGAAAATTTCATAACAACGTTTTTTAATAATCTTGTAGTTCAAAAGATTTGCCAGACTTGTCAATCAATAAAAACTTTTTAAAAATGTCCATCTTGAGAGGAAAAGCTCTTTGATGAACAAATTACGAAATTCCTCCCAGATAAAATCTGTTGCATCGTAAGAATATTGCAAAACTTTTGATTACAAACGTCGCTCATGCGAATATCCTACTTCCCCGTAAATTCAAACTTGTTCTAAATTTTGGATTATCTGTTTCGCTGGAATTCTCCAATTACATGCGTGATTCACGTTATAATTTGTTGAAATGCATTGCACTCTGAGAAATGAAACCCAACAATAATTTTATGTGCTGATTTTATGAAATATTATTTTTTTATGAAATTATCATCACTATTTGTAACAATTTCGCTTAGTTAGTATTACCTTAACTTTTCGGAAATTTTCAAGTTTTTAAAACCTCAGATTTTTAATGAGAAATTCGCCTTCGGCGAAACCGAAACCTCACAGATGTTCGAAAATTATTATTTCACTAGTTGCGGAATGCACTAATGTACGTGACCATCACGTCCTGTTTTTTTCGTTGAAACAGTGAGAATTTATTGTCACTTATTTCTTTTAGGGTCACCAGATGCTTGATTAAAAAATTCGAAGCATAGAGTTATTAAAAATTGACCTTAGAGTAATTGAGGAATTTCTTGCAAAAAAGTATAAGCGTAGTTCATTGGTTGATAAAAGGTTGGAGAATATACGAGTTAAGGGTTAATTGGGATTTATTGACAAAGTTTTTTCGTTTGGTGTTGTTTGACGGTGGAATTTTTCCTGTAATTTTTATGAGCTTAGTTGGCGAAGAAGAGCAAAGGTTTGATTAACAAACATTGGATTACGATCGTGATATTAAGATTTCATTAATTCGGCCATTTGAATTGTAATTCGCTCAGGTGGTGTAAAACGATGAATATTCAAAAATGATTGATTTAAAATCAAAAATTCACGAATGATTTTTTACGATAAAAAATTATTGAAAAAAAGAGCTTTTTTACGAAGTAATGTAAATGTTTTGTTTATTGTTTTTTAAAGATTAATCATTCATTTTATATTTGATGAATAATTTGATTTTAATTTTTGAATGATTAAAATGATGGAAAATGTTCGTGATCAGTAATGCTGAATCATAATAGTATTATTAATTGCATAAAAAAACAATCGGTTATTCTTTTCATTTATTAATTTAATTTTTTGCAAGTACTGTTCGAAAAGAATTTTTTTCTCAACTTTTAAGGTTTTGAGAACTTTTTTAAATTGTTCATTTATTTAAACTGGATCGCAGAGCTTATCTCAGCAAAAAAGTGTTATTGCAAAATTCTCATCGTTTTAAATCTGCCGCATCGTTCAAATATGACGAAACTTTGTATTACAAACGTCACTCACGCGAATATTATACTTTCCAGCAAATCCTTGATAATCAGCCTTTTGCGTATCTTCGAAATTTGAAACCTCGTAGAGTGAATTGATGATAGAAATAATAATAATGATGATGATGATATTTTTTTCTTTTTCAACTTTGATTTTCTAAGGAGTGTTTGCGCTCCTTTGTAGAAAGATGATCAAATTACAATTAACGAAATTTTTGCCTGCCTGTAGGCTATGCCGAAACTTCTGATGATAAATATACATTACACTACTGTTTTACTTATTGTTTATTCAACTTTCGGAAATATTATACTATTATTCTCGAATGGATACTGTCCAAAAATAATTCCTAAAAATGACAACCAATATTCAATTATGATTTCAGACGAATAAATTGATAAAAAAATATTACGCAGTGAAAATCAAAAACTAAAAATCCTCTTGCTTTTAAAACAAGGTCAATTTTGAAGGCATCGATCAGTAAATTTTGCATATAATTCAAATTTACTTACGATGAAATCGACATATTTAAAAAAAGATAATTTGATAATTAATCCAAATCAGAATATTTTGATAACTTACAATTTTTTGATTAAAAAATGAAATTTCAATAATCACTTCAAATCAAAATATTTTGGTTACTTGCTATTTTTTTTAATTTTAAATTTGGCTATTTGTTATTTACTGCATTATTTCCTTACGAAAGTCTTACAACAAAAATCATAAACTTAGAATTTTACGTCAGTATTCATTTAATATCAAATTTCCATTCCCAGCCAAGTTTTGAAATTTAGGGAACTGAACATTCGAGCCACCTTAAAAGAACACATGAATTACATGATTTCATTGTATTATTATATCGCCCAGCGATAATATTTCCTCCCCTTTAATTACGTTATTGTTTCACATTTTTTCATGTTCGAACTCTCGCACGCATTATTACAGTGACCCCATCGCGGTAATTAAAAACGCCATAATACCTTATGTTGAATATAATTTCATCAAAGTTTAGCTTGTAGCGGACACTGCTTAATTAAATGAGGCGCCCTATTTAATTGTCACCATAACACATCCCCCGCCGACACCTTCTGTCTCCACAAACGTGCTAATTTGTTCGCTTGTTTGCATGCATATTGATCCAAAATTTAGGTCGAATGAAGTGAATTTTATCTAAAAATGTAAAGTCGTTGGTCAAGGTTGTTAACCGTACGAAACAATGACTTTTTCAGTTTTTCTAAATCCGCTATTCTCCATAGTCAAAATTTTTGTAAACTTATAACTCCAAATAATCAATGTACACGAATTTCTAAAATTTTAGTTAAATCGATGACTCGGAGCCAAAAAAAATTGTTTCGATTATTTTTATTTTGGAATATTTAAACTTTTGAATTTTTTCCTCAGAGTCAACAATTTGAGAAAAATTGCAAAAGTTTTTCATTCTTTGGAGTATTGATAGTGTTTAATATTCGATTTAAAGCTAATAGAAAAATTCAGTAAATTGTGAAAAATATGTGTACTCGGTAGAAATGTCTACTTCGATCTAGCTTTCCAGTTTGGAAAGACGAATCACGTCCCTGTTGTTCGTAAGTTTCGCGTCGTTGAAAATAACGAACCCCCGAACGTGTATTATGTTCCTCTCCACGCTCAATTTCACAATGTGTATATGGCTACCGATCTTATTACATTACCCAGCGCGTAATTCATACGATTGTGCACCGGTATGCGCGTCCCGAAAACACTTTTCACGCTGCATTGAAAGCGTGTTTCGCACAATAAACCCTCGTCAAAACAAGATCTAATAAAAACATGTCGTTGCAAATGAAAAAGCTTACAAAATGGACATATTTTCTGCATGAGGTATAAATTATGGGACTTGATTTTTTTCAGTTTTTTACGAATCGTGGTTTTCTGTGATTTTTATCGTTATCATTGAGAAATTTTTGATCGTAGAATAGCATCCCTGTAAAGTTGTTTTTTACGTGAATTCTCGATTCTGGGAGAAGGAATTCTATGTTTTGCGATTGTTTGAAAAGTTTTTTAATTTTGCTTGAAAAAGAGTTTGTAAATTTTTCGTTTTTTTCAGTATTCGAGATTGATATTTAACAAATTTTATAATGAGTTAAAAAACTTGGACATCTTTATTTCGTAAATCGAGAATGATGTGAAAAAATCATGAAACTGCATTTTTTTCTCAATTTCGAAAATTTTGAACAATTTCCCAGAAATCGAAAATGTGTGACAGATTTGCAAATTTGTTTCATACTTAGAGTTTCTCAAAATGTAATGGCAATTTTTTCCATTATTGTTTTTTTTTTTATTAATACGGAAAACTAACAATTCGCAAAATTTGTATTTTTCAATCGCATCATAATTATATCTATATCTTCATCGTAATATAAAGAAATCTCTATGAAAAGAAAACTAATTTCGCTGCTCCGTACACAAAGTTTCATTTCGGCTCCGGAAAAACGAAATTTTCATCAATTTCTTTTATACAAACACATTTGTCGTTTATTTCGAATGAACATGTTTTGCCGCGTAATTTCGTTCGTGGGACGATATCAAATCCCGAAAATTAAATTCGCCGACTTTTCATTAGCTTTGTGTTACGTCCGGGGTAAATTACTTGCGCGGGTTGATACGGGCGTAGCGGAACATGGGGCGCGTTACGCAAACGAGGACGGACGCGCAAAATGTTTTCGAATAACCGGCGCGTTATACGGCTAACTATGCAGAATCAACGCCGATGGATGGGCCGCGGTGGGTAAGAAAAGTTGCCGGATCCAATTTTCGCCGCGTTTGCGTGGATTTCAAAGCTCGTATCTCCCGGAATTTCGGAATTTCGTTAGGGTGGTTTTCGTGCGACGTGAAAAAAGTAGTGAAAAATTAGGCGTACGTGAAGTTGATAGGGATTATCCAATAATTACGTGAGAGAATTTTTACGCGATTTTTGACCCTACCCCCACCCCTTTAATCTTACGTAAGATTTCGGAACTTTGCCTTTTTTTGATATACGCGAATATATATCGTAAAATACATTTGTGATATATCATTTTCGGTTCTGTGTCGCAGGATGGCTTTATTCATTGATTCTGTCTATATTTTTTGGTAATTCTTTCAATTTTTCCATATTTTTCTTGTCATCTTTTGAAAAAATACCGTTATTTTCCACTATAATTGAAAAATACTTCAATCTCTTTCCAGTTTTCCAATTTTTTAATGAAAAATGGAAATAAAAATTCGAAAACTTGCATTTGAAGAGAAACAGTGGCATTTTTTCGTATCGCACGTTCTTGAAATTGAGCGCGCGCGCTGTATTCGCGTAATTTTGCAACTTTCGGGCAGTTTAATATGGTGCGCGCTTGGATGGAACATGCCATAACTTCTGTTTTAATGTGAATTTCTCGATTTTTCTTTTTGGAAATTTTTCGCTGTGGTATGCACTGTAATATCTGAGCAATTAGAATGAAAATCATCGTCGCATGCTGACTTGTAGTAAGTTGAGAGTACTGCAGTTTTTTAAATTCGAGTTTAAACAGTGCATTTCGCACTTACGGGAAAATACAAAAAAACGGAAAATCATTCTCGAAACACTTCAATTTTCAAAAAAAGAGGTATCCAACAAGTCAATTTTAAGCTTTCAGAACAACAAATTTTATCAGCTACTAACTATTTTATTTATTTTTTTTTTTCACTATTTTTTTTTACTTATTGATAAATAATAATCATCATCACTCAAAATTATAAAATCGATGAAATTCTCGGATCATCAATTTCTGATTTCAAAAACAACAATTATAATGTATTCTGGAACGTGACAAAATTTGCTTCCAACTTTTTATAAAATTAACGAGAGTAAATTTGTCGAACTTTCGAAGTCCTTCTTCTCACGTCTCGAACTATTTTTCGCCTCAATGAAGAAAATCGTTCCGAAATCAAATCACCTTCAGCTGAAATTGTTACTTCAATTCCACTCCAATCTATTTTTTGTAAGTTAATTTTGCGATCGACAAGTGGGCTTTTTTCCTCTAGGAACTTGCAATTTCCCCAACGTCGCAAACTTGAGGCGTGTCACGAGCAACTTTCCATAATTTTTATCTCGTTGATAAACATGCGACCCATCCAATATCGCGCGATTTTAATTGCGTAATATGATTAATTATGATTCTCGCCTTGTTTGTGACATAATGTAAATGACGTAACAATTATCTTTTCGATTTGGGAAAACTTCGGAAAAATTCACGGTTCGGTGAATTTGTTAATGAATGACGAAGAGAAATTAGTTCCGTTGATTAGTTTTCTATCATTTAAGAAAAAATGGCCGTTTTCCGCATATTTTGCGTGTAAAGAGAATTTTTTCCACTCTCTTTTCCTTTACTCGAAGAAAAACTGTTTTTTTCCCACAAGTGAAAAAATCACTCTCTTTTTACACGTAAATGAAACAGTGAAAAAACTGATATCGATAATTATATAAAAATTACCATATCCAAATGGGAATTTTGGAAAAATATTCTTCTCGTGTTTTCCAATTCATCGAATTCCCTTGTCGCTACGTGCCCAGTTCAAACATTCCTCCCCTACAGAACCAAAAGAACAGAACACATAAATTTTTCGGGATTTAAATACGAAATCCTCGAAAGCTTTTTCGCAGCTTCGCCCAAGAATATTTCTCATCCTTATCGATTCATGCATTCCGAGCGAAAAAATAGGGAAAGAGGAATACGCCAAGTTTCAGGAGAAATTACGATCGAAACGGATAAACTCGCGATATGCTGATATGTAATTAGTATCTTCAAAGATTTTAATATAGCGCGCGCAATCTTTTGTTGCCGCGCAAAAAACAGCAAATCCGTGGAGTAATGAAACAAGTTTTACCTTTGTTTCCAGAGGCTTTGTCTCCCCCGACCCAAACGTCTTAAGCCCCTCGTTTTCATCGAAGTTAGCGGAAAATCGCGGAAAAACTCATAAATTTTGGATTCGTTGATATTTTATTTGATAATATTCCCTTAGAAAAATTGAAATTTCGAAATATTTAACAATATCGAGGGATTTTTCGAATTGAATACTACTTTTCAGTCATTTTCGTGTACTGGAGATTTTTGGAATTAATTTTTACTTTATTGTTCATTTTTGTAGGTATTCCTTAGAATGTAGACGCATTTTTTAAAAATCTGATATTATTTATAAATATTTTCTGATGATATTCAGAAAGATCTCAACAATGAGTTTATGTAATTCAGAAAATCAATGATATTTTAGATTTCGAGTGTTTTTTAATTCCTGAAAAAATTCTGGATATTTCCAGAGACTTTTTTGTGAATTTCAATAATTTGGGGAATTTATGATTCATTTCAAGTCGAATTTTTAAAGATAAGAAGCTTATATGTTATAATTTTCAGTAATTTTGCGAACTTCGAAAAAGATTTGTTCATTCCAAAAAATTAAAAATAAATTCATAGGTTCAAGAATTTTTTTCGAAATATTGGAGAAATTCAAATTACCTTGAAACTACCCATTGATTTTTTTAAACTTGGAAGAATTCGCATCAATCCAAAAAAAGGTTCAAAATTGCGCTCGAAAATTGAACTCATTCCCGAAATGTTTTGAATTTCGATCAATATTAAATTCCTTTATACATAGACACATCGACCATTTTCAAGAATTTACATAAGCCATAAATCAGCCGTCAATTTATAAATTTCAATAGTTTCGAATTTTTTAAATTTCAAATTTCTCTTCATATAAATCGACATTTCATAATTCTAAAATTTAAAAAAATTGGAAAACTAGAGCTCCATGAACTGAAATGTGAAAATACGAAAATTTCCCATTTCAAAAATTTAATTATTGAAATTTTCAAATGTGCAATTTCCAGTACTGAAAGCGCTAATCAAAAACCAATCAAACCGTACATTTCACTCACGCATACACTTGAGAAAAGTTCTTCTCAGGACTTCTCCGGAACTTCTAATCGATTTTGATTACCGATCCGGAATTCCTCATGAAAAATACAAAGGGTCGATAACGAAACTTTTGCTCATCTCTCCAAAACACACAAAGTTCATTAAATTTTTTTAAGCCAAAAGTAAATTGTATTAAAATCATCAAGAAAATAGAATTTCCGCAGAATTATTTTTTTTAATCTCTCCACATTACACAAAAGAATATTGTGTTTTTTTTATAATTTTATGGTTCAAGCAAATTTTCCATGACGTCAATGAAAATTGAATGACCAAAACCCAGCCATATGAACAATAATTTTCATATCCAAAAAAATATCGAAATTTCCTTTTTTTTGGAAAACCTCTCGATATCGCACAAAAGAATATAATCATTTTTGGATGATTGCATAATTCGAAGAATTTTTCAATGAAGACGAATCGAAAATTTGGAGCGAAAAAAAAGGGGGTCGGGTCGCGTTTTGGGGGTGATGATTTGGGAAAAAGTTTCACCACGAGATTTCACCACGACTGTTTTACGAGACGCGGTGCACGTACGGGCGCGGACAACGTACTAAGGAAACTTCTCAAAATGATGATCCCGTCGTGTGACGCTGTTCGGGAGTGGCTGTTTCGCCTCGCGCGCGGCGCAGGCGTCTGCGACACCGCACTTGCACCCTTAAATTTCATTCTTCCAGAAAAACTGCCCGGCCGTTCTTTCGCCTGTACTTATGCTTTACTATCATTTTACAGGACGCGCTTTTACTACGGCTTTCCTTCTCTTTCCTCGGCTTCTTTTCCCTCGCTCTTGCAGCGGCCCTTAGGGGTGCCTTATGGGTGGATCGGGGACATAACTTGTGTCCTTTAAAAAGGGTGTAGGAGTTTGCTTGATGAGGAGAGGGAGGGGGAGGTTTGGGGATTTTTAAGGGTTTCGAGGGAGTTTGATTGGTTTAGTTCTGGTGTTGATTTCGTGGAATCAAATATTCTCCACTCAAGTCAAATAAATTTGATTTTGAGCTTGATTTTGAAATTCACCTTTCAGTCAAATTGTGTTAATTGTGACACTCAATTCTATCCTCCGATTTTAGTACAATTTTCCTTGAATTCCAGTGAAATTCATCCTCACCAAATTTTGACTCGAAATCGTACTCGAATTTTTATTTTGACTTGAGTTCACATATTATGTCAATTATGGTACTAATTCGTTTTCAGTTCGATTTATTATTTGATTTATCACTTCCCACTTGATCTTTTCCTTTCTCTCGCTCTTTCTATAGCCCTTAGCGTTGGCTCCTTACGCGAGGATCGAGGATATAACTTGTGTCCTTTGAAAGGGACGTTAGAGCTTCCTTTTTAGCTTGGCACTTTCCCGGAGGGGAACTAAAAGAGGATTTTGTCAATTCTGTGAATTCGTTTGTGCCTTGAGACATATTTTATTGATTTCAGAAAATACGCGTTGATTAAGTTCGATTTGTATTGGAAATTGTATTTTGGTTCTAATTTTTCATTGGATTCTGACGTCGACTTCAATTCTGTTCCTAAATCTGAACTTTATTTTTTAATTTGAATTTGGAATTGAATTTTCGAGTGGCTTGTTGAATTTGTTCTCAATTTTCGAGAAAAAAAATATACATACAAAAAAAACATAATTCAGAATTGATAGAGAATATTCACAGGTACATCATTGAATTGGATAATTTTGGAAATTAACTAGGGATCCAAAAACTTGAGTTCGAATTTTTGTGTCGATGCATCACATGTGCTTAAAACAAAGTATATTATAATGGCTCAGCATCGTTCTATTTTACATTAGCGGCTCGACGAATTCATAATCATTAACGTACAATAGCTATGCTCTAAACTTCCAGGACTATACAGTTTCAAAATTAACTTTCTCCGAACATTATATTGTTCGCATGTAAATGGTGGCTCCGCGGAGTTTCCATACTCAAACAAAAATGGTTGATGACATAATCTCTAAAACCGCTAAATCAAGTAGTACGCTGAAAGTTGAACTTGTTTGTCAATATTTTACGAAAATCTGTTTTTTCAAGATGACATGCTTCAGTTTGTCAGTTCGAACTACAGTGTTGTACCTGAGTGAATGCTTTTATAGTCTTTTCAACATTTTCTATCTCATACCAAATTTTTTAAATTTGACTACTAGTACTAGTAATTTCACTACTACTAATTTTTTTGTAATTTATTTCATTTATCAAAAGTCCGGTTGTCATGGAATACAGTAAAACTTGTCGTATTGTCGCTATCTTTGTCGCCTGTCGCATTGTTCTATTGTAAAACCGGTTTTACAATACGACAATACGACAGGCGACAAAGATGGAAATAGCGACAATACGACGAGTTTTGTTATAGTAGAAAATTACTAGTTTAAATGGTCAAAACATCTTATTTTTTCAAATAGTTAAAATCTGCTAATTAATTATTCGTAATTCTACTACTTGAATAGTAAAGAATTATTAATTATCTAGTCTTTTTTTTGCTACTATACTCAGATAGTAGTAAGACTAGTAAGTCGACTTTTTTGATAATCGAATTTATACTAATTTTATGTACATATATATTTGTTAGCTCGGAAAGTCGAGATTTTTACTGAATAATTTATATTTTGAACAGATCCCAAAAACGGAATTCTGTTCAATTCGTATTTTATTTTTTCAATCATTACTATTCCATTTACTTGAAACAATCATGACCATTCACATTTGTCTGCCCGAATCTTACTTACACTACTTGCAATCGGCGCCATCTTGGAGATTTAAAATCTCCCGCGCTTTTGGAATATGTGAGTGCTGTGAACAGTGAGTTCTACTATTCACGCAGTGAGTCAAATGACAATTTGGTTATGTTTGCTTGTTGTCATCTTCGTAAATACTAAATACCAGTAAATACGTCGAACGAAACCAGTGAATTTACCCGTTTAATCAAGGTAAATTAATTGAATAACGTAAAACTAACAAAATAAGAGTTATATTTGCAAGAAGATGCATTTTATTCAGAACTTGAGGAAACTATCCCGTTATGTCGATTAGAAATGTGGTGGAAATCGGTGATTCGTCCTTTAAAAAGCGCGCGAATCACTGATGACAATTCGTTGTTTTGGCCTGTTTTGGCCGAAATTCGATGAAAAACATATTTAGATTTATTGTTAATTTTGTTGTTATCTTCGTTAAAGCCAAAAATACGTCGACTTTCGCCACGAAATCATGGATTCGAACGATTGCACTGTCAGTTGCTCTGTAAATATCGAATGGACAAATGCAAACGGGGCAAAATTGAAAAACACCAAGTACAAAAGCGCAGTTTTGAGCCTCGTCAGAGATGAATCTCGGCGAATTTTACTCAATGTTTCTGCGACGAAAACGAGTGGGAACAAATTTCACCTGAAGGATATAAAAGTGCTGAGCAGGTGAAAGTTTTGAATTGTTTTAGAACTGCAGAAGCAAAGACATTTCCGAAACCAAAATTTTTCCAAATTTTTATATGTAAAATTTACAATTTAAAAATTATGAAAATTATGTAGTAAAATGTCTAGTTTTTCAATTCAATAATTTGAATTAGAATGTATACAAATGTGGAATACAAAAAAAAAGCAGTCTACAATTTTCTAATGCAAATTTCAAAAAATTAAACTGAACAAGTTGGTTTTTCGCTAGCTTTTGACAATCAATTTGAAAATTTTGTGTTCATAAATTTTTTTTCAAATTTGCAACTTCTGTTTCTTGTTTTTGTTGTTATTCCTTTGTGTTATTTGTAGATTTATAGGTGAAGGAAAATCGTCGATCCAGTTTCCAAATGAACGATGCACCGTTCTTTTGTCCAATGCTCCAATAGGACCTTTAGTGAATTTTTTCAAAATGATGATGGCCAAAATTGCTGGAAGAGAAGATGTAACAAAAAAATCTAGCCATCTCGATGCTTTGAGAGATAGCAATAATTTGCAAGATATAAGTCCCGTGACGAAAGAAGAGTTATTGCGGATTAAAGACAAAGTGCAGAAAAAAACGGTAATTGCTGGGTCAGACATTTTTAATGAGTAATTTGTAAATTCATGATAAAAAAACCAAAATTGACTCATAAAAAATTGTATGTAACTGAAAGTTTCAGAATATTAATTTGTTGGAATTTTTTAATTTTCAAGGGAAAATTTAAATCCATTTTTTAATTTATTCAAAATAATTACATCCACAATATTTCGTTTATTTACAATTTTTGAGTAATGAACCACAAAATTTATAAATCTTGTTTTTAGGGTGCCAGTATGACGACACCTTCGCCAGGTGCTCTGAAAAAACGAAAAATCAATGACATAACTAATGAATATACTGGTCCCAGTACTCCGAAAATTCCGCGGGGAAAAAAATTGTGTATGGACAGTACTTCAACAGGGGGCATGACCGACGAACAAAAAAGAGTTCTCGATGCTGTTTTGGCTGGTCACAACGTTTTTTTTACCGGCAGCGCTGGAACTGGAAAGTCGTTTTTACTGAAAAAAATTATCGCTGCACTTCCGCCGAATTTGACTGCTGTCACGGCTAGTACTGGGTATGAGCTTGGAATTTACATACACATTTGATAAGAATCATTTTTAAAAATTAGATTCAAGTCACTTAGTGCAAGAAAAATCATTTTCACTGAGTTTTGACTCGTGAAGTCCTCGTAGGAAATTTTCTGGCATGAAATTTCTGAAAATTTTCAAGTGTTGTTGTTTTGAGAATTTAAAAGAGTTTTGAAGTTTGCGAATTTCTTTGTTTGAAAAATCTTGATATTTCGAAGGTAGGGAGATGATGAAATTTTTACGTTTTCAAAGTATTAAAAAAATGACAAATTTCATAAAATTTCATCATCAAAAAAGCTCGACACAACTCTGCATTGATAAAATTATCAAAAATCCTATAATTGAGTGGATCATTGAAAACCGGTAACCGATCGATTGATGAATTAATTTCAATTAATTCTTTCGATTTTTTTTTTCTTCAACAGAGTCGCGGCATGTCACATCGGCGGCAGCACATTGCACCGTTTCGCTGGCATTGGCCTCGGAACCGCAGAAATCTCGGAATGTCGTCGTTTAGTCGCTCGTTCATCGTCGATCGTCTCGAACTGGCGAAGAATCAAGCACCTTATTATCGACGAAATTTCCATGATCGACGGCGATTATTTCGAAAAAATCGAAGCCGTTGCGAGGGACGTTCGCAGGAACGAAAAACCTTTCGGAGGCGTCCAAATTGTGCTCTGCGGGGATTTTTTCCAGCTGCCTCCCGTCTGCAAACGCGACGAAAAAGTGAAATTTTGCTTCCAAAGCGAGGTTTGGTCGGATTGCCTGCACAGGACTTTCGAGCTGAAACAAGTTCACCGACAAAAAGATCCAGTTTTCGTCAACCTTTTGAATAATGTGAGAGTTGGCAGAATTACGGATGACATTGAGAAGACGTTGAGAAGTACGTCGACGCAGCAAATCGAGGGCGATGGGATTTTGGCAACTAGGTATATTTTTTGAATTTTTTTTATTGTACATGGGAGAATTATTGTATGTGACTTTTTGCTTTAAAATTGCATGTTTTTTTTTTGTTTTTGGTTTTTTTATATAATGTTGTTTTTTTTTTTTGTTTTTTATTTTTTTTTTTTTGATTTGTGGTGTTTTTTTTTTTTTTTTTTTTTTTTTTTTTTTGAAAAATAATTGGATACTTGGTTTGTCGGAAGATTTTTGTTTGAATGAAGAATTTTTTGCAGATTGTGTTCCCATGTGAATGAAGCCGATGATATTAATAAGGCGCAGCTTGAGCGAATCGAAAGTGAATCGAAAGTTTTCAACGCTGAAGATTCTGACAAGTCGCTAATAAATTTGTTGGATCGTGATACTCCAGTGCCTTCGAAATTGGTTTTGAAAGGTGATTTTAATATCTTGAGAATTTTGTAGTTTTCTTTCAGAATTTTGCAGTCATGCTTTTTTGAAATTGGTGGAAATTTTTTCATATTTCGGACATTTTTGTACATTTTTCAAAAACGGTTGAAAATTAATTTTTTTGGAAACTCTGAATAAATTAGTTGAACGAATTTTCTCATTATAATTTATAAAGTAACTAATACTGGCTGAACTCCAGCAACTTCTGAAAAACTGGCATTCATACTCCGAAAAACATGAGGAATTTTAAAAATAAAGCTAAGAAATTGATAAAAATTAGATCAAAAGACACAAACAAATTTTTAAAAAATTCTGCAACTTTTTTTCTGGCCAAAAATAAGTTTTAATATTAAAATGATACATTTTTTTGGAGTTTTTTCTATTAGAAGTTCAAATAATTTCAATTTTTACCCAGTTTTTTCAATACATACGTGTGTAGTATGTATATAACTTATTTTACTTTTAGTAACTTTTTTTTGTGCATATTTTTCAATACTATACATTTTAATTATTAAAATCTGTAATTCCAGTTGGCGCCCAAGTGATGCTTCTCAAAAACGTGAGCGTGGGAAGCGGATTGGTGAATGGCGCTCGAGGAGTCGTCGTAAAATTCGTCGACAATCTACCAATCGTTCATTTCAAAACTGGAGAATATTATAAAGCGAAACCCGAAATTTTCGGAGTCAAAATGACGGGGGGACAACTTATTCACAGAAAGCAAATCCCTTTGAAACTCGCATGGGCTTTTTCCATTCACAAAAGTCAAGGTAAATAATCACTTGAAAAAATTACATTTTTCTTTCAAAAATGCCATTTTTGATGAAATGTTCGAAATTTACAAGGAAAAATGTTGTACATCTTCATTTCTCGAATGTTTGAATGCAACTTTTTAAAGTTTCAGTTTTTAGGTTTTATACTTTCATAATTCAAAATTCGGATTTTCGAATGTTCCGAAGAAAAAAATTTATCCGAAATTGATTTTCTGAACACTTAAAATTTACTCCGAAAAGAAAAAAAAAAAAAAAAAAAAAAAAAAAAAACACTAAAAATTGTGACATTAATAATTTTCTAAAACTTGGAAAGATTTTGTCTGTGATGAAATTATTAAAATTTATGCCCAGTTGTTTTTGTTTCATCATTCTCAACATTTTTTGTCGTTATAAATTGAAAAAAAATTAACTGCGGGTTAAAATTATGAAAAAAATTGTTTTGTAGGACTCACGTTGGATTGCGTTGAAATGTGCCTGTCCAAAGTTTTCGACGCTGGACAAGCTTACGTCGCATTGTCCCGAGCGTGCGCGTTGAAATCTCTACGAGTGCTCGATTTCGAGCCACGACAAGGTGTTTACAAATTTTTTTCCAACATAACTACACTGACAGGAAAACGTGCTTTTAAATCGCAGTGGGTTTTTCCATGATTTCGGAGAACGTTTTTTCTTGCAGTGTATATGTAGGTACAATTGTCATTAGTCTTGATATTCATACTTTTTTATTGCAATTGCAGTATGGGCGAATCCAGAAGTCATTAAATATAACAACAAACTCCAGAGACAACTGAGTTGCCTGGAAGTGATACCTTTGAATAAAAAAAGGTGACGCGTGTAAAATTTTAGAATGAATTCGCGATCTATTTTTCAACAAATTTTTAACTTCGGTGATCAACTGCTGTCCTGTAAGGATTCATGTTTGAGGTCATTATTCTACATTCGAGATAATACTCACATTTTGTGAGAGTTGATTTAATTTCGATTTTATCGACGAATTTTTAATTTAGGTAAATTAATATTGTAATCGAAAATAAATGATAAAATTTTGCACAGCGAATTTTGGTCGTAGTTGAGGGAAATCGCAGCACTAATGTTTTAATGCTGCGATGTATATAATGATACAATACTGCAATCATGTATATAAATGGTTGTTTGTCAATTCTACAAAATTAGTTTTGAAAATTAAACAACTCTGCATTTACTTGATGGAATTTATATAACTGACTCGAACTTTTGAAGAATTTCTACTTTTTTGAGCCAGATTGTATAATATATAAGAATAGAACCGTGAAGATTTGGTTCACGTATGAAAAAACTCCTTCTTTAGAACTATTTTTATCGCCTTACACTTTTTTTTCCTCTGACAACAGGAAACACAATTTAAATCGATTCCGAAAATTTTTCAAAATGGCGGGGAAACGCTAACTTGGTCCACATACCATTTGATTGACTCAATTTTTTGTCAATCAGCATGCACACGTATCTGATGACGCTGGAATCATTGTACCATGATTGTAACATCGAAATTAATATGCATTTAAAACTGCGATTATTTAAAATTCAGCTTACCCGCAACTTGTTTGATCTAGCATAATTCATTCATAATTCATTTCGAAATGTAATTCAACAGAATTCGTAAAATTTCATCATTTCACGTAACTTGCCAAAAATTACCAAGCCAAAACTGAAATAAAAAAAAAATTCTTTATTAACTTTGAAAACGAATCACATCAATCAATATTTACAACTCACAATCGTAATAACTTCAACAAGTAGACTCGAAGACTTGAAAAAATCCACTATTTGTGCAAATTAAAAATAATCTCATGCTTTATGAACTTTCCACCTCCCTCTCGAGTTTCTTAACCTTCAAAGGCAACAACTTCACCAACTCCTTGCAAACATTCAACTCTTCAACCATAACATCCCTCGCCTTCGCGTCTTTCTCGCAATAGTTCACCAAGTACGAATAAGCCTCCAAACTATTCTTCGCGTTCTCCAACTGTAACCTCTTATCAGGGGTGATAAAAGTGTTGTGCAACCTCCCCAAATAAAAATGCGCACACAAAACCGGACGCGCCATTTTATCCGGAATTTTCCCTCCGTTTTTCGAATTTTCCTGCATCACCGAATCCACGAATTTTCGGAAATTCTCGATGGACCGGGTCGTCAGCCGGTTGATTTTCATGAGCATTTTCGGGGGTGGCCGTTCTTCCATGGCTCGAAGTCGATCCAATTTTATGTCCAAAATTTCTGAGTACGTTTCCCCCAACTCCATCCACAGTTCCTGACAAGCGGATTGGTAGTATTTCGGGTTTAGCTCTTTAACGAGATTTTCCAAAATGTCCACTCGGCGTTTGTGCATTTTCGCTCGACGGTCGTCGTCCTCGAAAAAGGCCAGGTATTTGTAACCTTGGGACATGTCCTGCATGACCTGGACGTAGTCGGAGGCGTGGTTTTCCAGGGTGTAAAATTTTTTCGCGTCCTTCAGCCATTTTTGGGTTTTCAAGAAAATTAATCGAGCGTCGCTGAAGTCGAGGAGAGGTTGGTCGGTGATGTCCGCGACGTATTTTTCTACGTCTTTTTCGATGGCGGGGAAATTGAGGTTTTTCACGGAGTCCATGGAAATTTCGGACATTTTCGAGGAGAGCTCCTCTTGGTCGTTTTCCGTGTTTTTCAAGAGTCGTTCTCTGTGAGTGTGAAAAATTATTCGAGTATTTAGTTCGTATTTTATTAGCATTTAGTATTTCTATTAGTATTTAGTTAGTATAATTGAATATTTTATTTAAAATTATTTAGAGTATTTTAGAGGGAAATACGCTTTACAATATCGCTCAATATAAATAGCCCTGAAATTTCATCTCTACCTCGAAGTACTGAGAAGCTCAATCCCGTACTTCGCCCAGCACCTCTCGACATCCGCGTTCCTATGCTTATAATTCTCCCACGCCGCCTCCCTAACCTCCTGGCTCCCGACTTCCTCCGCGTCGTTCTTCTCCAAAACCTCCCTCCAGGAGTCCAGAATAAAACTCGCCGCTCCTAGGTGATGCCGCGCCAGAGAAAAACTTCCCTTCTCCATGAAAAACTGCGACAGCGTCGCCGCGTTCAGCGCCCACTCCACCATGTCGAAGTCCTTGTGCTCCAGTTGTCTCTTGAGCGTCTCGTGGCAGTAAATCGCGGACTCGAAGTAGTTTTCCAGGGTCCCGTGAATCTGGGCCAGATAGTACAAGGTCAATGTGTGCAATTTTTCCACCGTCTCCTTAGGATGATCTTCGACGTCGGCCTTGACCTCGAACAGTCCCGACATGCTGGAAGGGTCGGATTTCGCGTCCTTGAAATTTTGGTAGACCTGCTTCGCGCGGTCCAGAAATATTTTCGATTTCGACGGTTGGTCTCTTTTGGCCCAGAGAACTCCGAGCTGGTTGAATGCGCTGATTGCGGATAATATGCAATCTGGCTCGGATTCTTTGTTCTCCAGGCAGCGGATGCAGTTTGTCAAGTGCTCTTCTCCGGATTTGAGGTCTTCGGTTTCGATGGACACTATTCCGAGGTCCAGGTGTACGACGCCGAGGAGGGGAGTTACTTTGGGGTCGCTGTTTTCGCAGTTTTGGAGCTGGCTGCGAAGGTTCTTGAGGATTTCCAGGGCTGCGTATTTGGAGCGGTAGGGCTCGGTTTCGTCCTCAGTTTTGGTTTCCAGGAGTTTTAGGACTTGGGAGTATTGGGTGCTTAGGGTTTTGAAGAAGTCGGGGTCCAGGGTGGTTGGTTCGGAGGAGGACATTTTCGGGGGTGATTGCGGTCTGAAAAAAGGGGGCTTCATTAGTGGCAATGTTGTAGAGTTTTTTATAAGTAAATGACATTTTTGGAGCGAGGTTGAGTTAGTTTCGAATGTTTAGAATGAAATTGTGGAATTTTATATTAGTTTAAGATACAAAATTACAGAATTAATAATCATATCAATTTCATTCATTAATACTGATTAGTTTCGAAATGAACATTTTCTGCTTAGTCACATTTGTTTAGGATATTAACAATGATAAAATTCGAATTTTTGAATTTTCTTTATTTTTGTCATCAAGTTTATGAATTGTCAATAGTTTTATTTTTGAAATAATTAAATTCGTCAAATGTGAATTTTTGACTGGATATTCAAGTCTTCAATTTTTTAATGCAATTTCGTACATTTCCGAATTGTAGTTCAAGATTTTTGATTTTCAAAATTCAAAAATTTTGAATTTATATATTTTAAAGTTTGAAATCTGACAATTTCGAACTTGAGAATCGAAAATTTTCAAAATTGAAAATTTTGGAAACTGACATTTAGATGTTCAATTTACATTTAAATATCCGATTTTTTCGACTTCTCGTTCTCAAGCAAATTTCTCATTTTATTATTATACTTAATAAAAAAATCTCGTTAATCAAATATCAAACAATTGTTGAAAATTTGAATTCTACGTTTTTTTTTTTTTTATTATTAATCCACAAACAATAATTTTACACCCAACAAAGAAAAAAGTAAATAGACAATTCATCACCTTCGATTTTCGTTGTTTAACTGTCAAATCGGGTTGCAACTCGATTAAATGAAATTGGATTGATAGTTTAAAACACTTTTCTTAATCTGCATTCATTAAATAATTGGATTCCAGTGTTTTTTACGGAACAATACTGATTTTTTTTTCCGAATTGTTTTGCATTTCGGTAACGTTTTGACATATGAATTTTTGGTTATGTTTTGATCTGCAGTTTCGACCGTTTCAATGGCGCTGATGCAATGCGCCATCTGAAGCCTTTTTTGTGCTTTTTCAACTACATTTTGTAGGGTTGTTCCACGTCAATTCGAGATTAGGACGGAACAAAAATTTGTTTTCGTCATTTACAACACTAGTATTCATTTATTTCTCCAGTTACTGAAAAAATTACAATTTACACAAACGTGTTACAATTTCACATAAGAAGTTGCAATTTTTCGAACGATTTAACATGTTTTAAAGTTTTATAGGATTTTGAAATATTTGTATTTCAAAAAGCTAAAAAAAATCTCATTTTCTCAGCTTTCGAAAAATTTCAAGACTCGGTGAAAATTTTGGTTGTTCGTTCGTTTTTACGTTCATTACTCATTGTGTTTTCAAACACTATTATCATTTTGCGATGTACAAATAATCGGTAGAAGTCGAATTTTTATTCACCATATCGATCATTTTCCGCAAAAAAATAAATTTTAAGCATAAATTTTGAAATTTCCCAAACTTCTACATCGAGTTTGCAGTGATCATCATCATTAAATTGATTAAAAACTCGAAAAACGAGGGCGAACACGATTCAAAATTTCGAATTTTTTAATGCCCTAGTATTTTTCACTCGATTTTATTCAGTTCGTGACTTTTTTATATTTCTTCAGATTTTAATGACTTTCCAGTTTTTACCCATTTTTTAGCCTGTTGATATTTTTACGAAACTTGAAATTGTAAAAAGTACAGATTTATCGTTCTTTGAAAAAAACCTTGAATTCACCCCTAATTTACGAGTAGCATTGATGTATTGGCACGAAAGCGAATTGGAACACTTAAAAACATGAAAACGGGATCGCGGAAAAACTTCAAAGCTCGCGACGTTTCTTTGTTGTTCTCTTCTTTTTCAAAAAAGCGATTGTATGTACATTTGTGTACCGCGAGAGAATAAAATTTTATGTTGGAAGCTGTTCCTGAAACTTGAAAATATTTTGTGTCATTGCTCTTAGATTTCTCTGTTCATATTCTTGCGATTTATACGAGGATTAAAATGACACCGGAATAACCTTTGAAGTTACCCGAAATGTTTTTTACAAAGGCTTTGTTTTCGGCCCTAAATAATTTTTGGTTTCGATGTTTTGTCATACATTTTTTCGAGAAGATTGAACAAGAGTAATTCCTTTAATTCAAATACTCCTCCTCGTTCCAAATTATTTGGGACCAATAGAATGTGTATACATATTTGAATTCTACATAATTAATTTTTCGAGTAAAAAAGTGACAAAATGATCAAAATTATAACAAAATTATGCAATATTATCTGAATACTCAAAAAGTGAAGAAATTGACGGTGAATTATTGTCAAATTCATGATAAATATTTCTTAACTGTTAACATCAATTTTCAGTCGTCATATTTCAGTTTGGAAATCATCGTCATTTCTTAAAGCAGTCAAATTTATTAATTTTACGTAATTAGTGAATTAATGAAATTTCCTTTCATTATTCGTAATGAAAATAAATTTTACTTCATTTTCAAGCCTTATTGTATGTACATGCTATTACTCTTCGTTTGAAAAAAGTTGTGTAGATCGTAGCAGAAATACCAGCGCGTATGTATTTTTTTCCTGAGGATAAATGAATGACTCGGTTTCTAAGAAAATACGTAGCTAGGTACATACATTGTCTGTGAGAGATAGTCTCGAAAAATGAGTTCCTGTGAGTTCCCACAAAAGTATTCTGTCGCATACTGCGCAATAAATAAACCTATTTACTGATACGATTATTTTCGACGTATAATATTACACACATTCGGATAACAAAACTGCTTAGAAAAAGTTGAAATAAAATTATTCCAGACTTTTTTATAAATATCAGAATCAGACAATGCAACACGTAATTAAAACATATAATATTATAAACACAACTTGACGTCCGTAAATTTTGCACAGAACTTTTCTTATATTTTTTAAAATTATTATTGTTTAGAAATTACTCATTGTAAGTTTCCCTCCCTCCCCTCCCCCCCCCCCACCCTCCACAGATAGCAAGTGAACACGAATTGTAAATTAAAAAATTCATACAACATTAATACTCAAATAAAAATTCGTCCGAACTCCCGGCTATCGAAAAAGGCCGATTTCCAATATGGCGGCTTTAATTTCAACATGGTGGCGATAATTCGAAAGCTGCGTGTTTTCCGAAGACCATTGAAATTCCATATTCCGAAAACATGAAAAATTACAATTCCAAAATCACTCATTTTCAATGGCTGAAGAAAATGCGATCAAAATGTAAAAATTTTCTTGTTCTCCATTTTTGAAAATTTCACCCGCCAACCAATGGAAAATCAGCCATTTTTAATGGCGAACGAAAATTCGATCGCTCTCTTAATTCCGAAACACACATCAAAGGAAGGAAGTGAACGATCGTTCAGGACCCGAAAAAAAAACCAGGATAAGAAACACATTCAAGGCTCGCTGGGAATTTCTCTCTCTCCGCGTGTATTTTGTTAGCAAATAACTCCCTCGTTCAGGGGCGTAGACAAAAGGGGATTTTTGGGGTTTCTGACACATTTCAAATAGAAGAAAATTATAATGAGATCGAAATGAATAAATTATTAATAAATTTGTGGTATTCATGGCAAATTGGTGAAATTAACGAATTGGTTACGGTAAATTAATAATTACACACAAAAATAAATGAAAAAATGGAAAATTGATTGAATTCGTCCTCTCACTTTTAGTATGCACGGTGTCCTGAAATGAAAATAAATATATCGCGCTACGAAGCGCGACAGCTACAAAGCTCATGCAAATCTGAACACTTACGTTTTTTTATGTACAAAACGAAGAACATTTTTCGACTCTTCGTGACGGGAGTAACAATTTTCGGAAAATGTTCTTAATTTTTGCATGAAAAAAATGCAAACCTTTAAATTTTCATGAACTTGTAGTTATCGCGCTTTGTAGCGCTACATATCGATCTTGATCCAGAATTTACACTCGATTGCAATACAAATTTTAAGCTACACGTGTACCGAATACAAATTGTGTCCTAATTGGAATTTTTGCTGTTTACGCCGCTGGACAGGTCACTTTTTCCGCCGAAAAGCGTTTCATTGAAGCCGATGCGCGCGGAATATCAATCGCGCTCCCACCGGGTCCCCCCATAGTTCGCGCAGCAAAGAAATCGCGATGTAATTTCGATCATTAACGGCCATCAATCGGCGCGGCTACAAAGTCATAGACCGCGAGTTGTATAACGAGTGGGGGGGGGGGGGGGGGGGGGGGGGGGGGGGGGGGGGGGGGGGGGGGGGGGGGGGGGGGGGGGGGGGGGGGGGGGGGGGGGGGGGGGGGGGGGGGGGATAACGAGACCGAATAATTCGACTCCCCCGCAACCCCTGATAAGGTTCATTCATTCGGCAACGAACTCTCTAAATCTGAATAATAGAGTCCCCACCCCCGCCTTTTCTTTTTTTGGAGCCTCTCGTGTGTTTATAAAGAGTACATTATAAACCTGTTTTTATGATAGATAGATTTTTTCCCACGGTTCGGGATCTTTTTTGAGAGTTTTGGAAATTGGGGAAAATTGTGGTAATCGGTGATGTGAAACTTGAGATTTTATTTTTACGAATGTTCATGGATTTTTGTGGATTATCTAGAACTTTGTAGGTTTTAAGTGTATTTTTGAGTATTTTTTTGGAGTCTTCGGGAATTTGACGAGACTTTCTGAATTTTGAGTTTTTGTAGATTTCTGAAAGCTTTGAGCATTTTTGGATCAATTTTTTCTTAGATATCTTTTGCAATCTTGAAGACTTTTTTCGGTTCGTATATTGATTTTTGTGTTTTTGAGTAAGAGTCTTTCGGAAAATTCGTCAAAATGTGGGTACTTTCGAGCATTTTTTAAAATCTGATGAATTTAGAAAAACTGTTGGAAATATTTATTTCTTCGCGTAGAAAAACTTTTTATTACACATGATTATCATTCTTAACGAACTTGAACGAATAAGAATATGAAACTAAATTTTCGGAATTTTTTTCGACAAGTTTAAAAACTTTCCTGTTACTCGATGTTTTGAAAAAATTTCCGAAAGTTCACAACAATTTTTCAAATCTTGTGGCAGTGCACACATATTCTTTAATTTCTTAAAATCTGAAAAGTCGAAAATTATGATCAAATAATGCATCATTCCAAAAAAGACTTCAGTATTTATAGAGCAGTTATTTTTTTTTTTTTATTTTACATCGATACGTTTTTCTGTTATCTGACCTGTACATATTTGATCCTACGAAAAGTAAGATGATTACTCCAGATTACGATGCTGAAGACGAAATGTACAACAAAATAGGTTTGCTTAGTAGAATTCTTCTCATGAAGCTAGTTTCTTAAAAAAATTTTTTATAGATATGAAACTATAGATAATTGTAAAGTTACAATCAAAATAATTAGAACTGAACTTTAAAACCTCATAACATAGAGTAAGGCATCCAAAAATTTGTTTTTGTCCGGACATAAACAAATTTTTGGATTTTCATTTCGAATTTCGAAAGTTTTTTTAGCATACAGAAAATTCGGCCGAGTACATAATGTCCAACTCAGAAATTTCTCACGCGAAACCCTCAGCTAACAAAATCCGATCTCTGAGTCCCCACAAAATCTCGAGGATCAGTTTATAATCAATTATCATGGCTTCTTATTTTACCTCCGCGCATCAAAAAATTTATTATGTTTTTCGCCGCTGAAAAAATTGTAAAAAAATGTCAAAGCTCAGTGGTCTGTGAATCAACCCCGAAATTTCGCACGCGAAAACCTTCAACCAGAAACCGATCCGCGAACCCTCACAAAATCCCGAGACCCCCAACACGTCGAACGCCACCCCTGAAAGTTTTCGATGTTCAAAATTTAATTCGTGAGATCTTAAAAACATACTAATCATTTATTGCTCATTTAACAAATCCATAGCAGTTGAAAAAATGCGTTGAAAATCATCGTAAATTCCCCGACCATTGAATTTGGGGTTGTGTAAAGATTTATTGAAACTTTGTCATTTCTGGGCGATTTTTATAAATTCGAATAGATTCTACAAAATTTTACACATTGTCGAAAAACTATATTCTTAATAGCATACAGTTGAAAAAAAATAAAAATACGTAAGTCAGGTTGGATGAACATTGCCTTCTTTATTTTTACGTCGTTTTTACGAATTTCTGAAAGTTTTAAAACGTTTGAACATTTCATCAAAAATTATAGAACAAATATTTTGAGAATTAGATTAAAAAATCTAATCTAAATCCACATTATAACAGTGCTTTGCCGGCTTTGGCCAGTTTCGCCGAAAGCAACCATGGCCGCCATTTTGAAATTCATAAAAGTGCTGTTTATACGTGTTTTTTTCGTAAATATTGATATTTTGCGGAAGAAATGATTTTTTTTATTCAAGAAATGAATAATAATTACTGTTTCAATTTCAAATACTGCGAAAAATTAGGCAAAAGGCTATTTTTTCCACCGTCAAAATCTGACATATGATATAAAATGACGATTCTTTGTTTATAATATTTTGAAGATATCTAAAACAAATACGGTCAAACATGTTCTCATGCCTAAAACTATCGTATGAAAAATGAAAATTTTGCAATCAACAAAATCAGTTTGCCCCTCTTGATCAAAACTCTAACTACGCCTTTGGGGCTCGGGGTCCATTCCCCTCCCCCCCTTCTGTGCGACCGTAATATCCCCGAAGACACCCCAGTACGCTAAACAGCCCAAAATCCCCTCACTACCCACGTCCCTGCGCACCCCCGCCCCCTACGACCACTCGAAAAAAACCCTCGAGTGTCTCAAAAGAAATAAAAAAATGTTGACAATCAAAAACTGATTGCGCAAATGGCTTTCCGAACGAAATAACTCATAAACGTTTTTTACATTAACGTTGTTTTCGCGGAAAGCAAACCAATGAAGAAAATAAATTTGCCCCCTTCTGATGAAAAACACTCCCCTGTGCACCCAAAGACCCCCCAGTACGTACGCTAAAACCCCCAAAATCCCCCAGCTACCCTCGTCCCTGAATTCCCTCTCCCTCTCTCGACCCGCCGACAAAACACTCTCTCGAAGTGACTCAAAAGAGAAAAACTCATTCTGCTCATTCCGTCTGCGAATTCCCCTTTAAGTTTTCCCATAGTGGTGCGTAGTGGCAGCTCTGCAACCAACTGAGTCGTGTCTACTCGTGTCCCTTCGTGCCCTTCCGCCGTACCCGAAGCACTTTCGCCGGCCGCGCACTCGGTGTCGGCGAATGTCAGTGATTCTCTTTCACAGTCTTTCACCAAAAATTCCTCAGTGTCGAGCAGTGTCGGGCTGGCCACGGCGATAAACGTATCTGCCACTTACAATCGTAAATCCGGCCGTCGACACGACAAAGACAACACGGAAAAACGGGAAAACTCGCCCGAAACGAAAAACCCCGGTGCATAACTTTCGGCAAATTTTCCGTTGTCGGAACTAGTCGGTGACGGTCGTGAAATCGGGAGTGAAACGGTTTTTTTTTGCTTTGGAGCACGTGGTTTTCGCATTATTATTATGGATTTGGATTTGCTGTGTTGCGGGGAAAACTTGGAAAGCATGGAAACGGAGCGCGTGGCGCGGGTGGACCCGAATTTGTTGGCGGATGACAGGGTTTTGCAGAATTTGTTGAAGACCGAGGAACGTTACGTACCGAGCAGCTCGTATTTCGAGTGTCTGCAGAAAGACATATCACCGCCCATGCGCAAGATCGTGGCTGAGTGGTTGCTCGAGGTGAGAACTTCGGGGATTTAAATTTCGAGGAACCGGGGATATAAATTTCGTCTTGGGAATTAGGGGATTCAAATTAGGGATGTGAAATATCGGAGTCGGATACCGTAATATCGGGAATAAGGATACCGACAGAACAACAGTTTCGTCGTTTCGAAATTGGAAACAATTGAGCGGAAAACTGGAAATTTTCGGTTTGAACATTTTTAGTATTTGAAGAATTTGAGTGTGAGTTAGCGAGTGTGTTTTGAGTATTTTGAGCGTGTGAACTTTAAATCGGGAAAGTGGGAACTTACAATGACTGTTGAAACTTGAAAATTCTGAGAAATCTGGTGAAAATTAAAAATCGATTTCATGCTTCAAAAGCATGAATTGTCTGCATTTGAAGCATGCGATTTTTTTTCGTCTGAAACAGGAGTTGGTTGCAATTTTTTCACCTTTTACGTATTCAAATTGAGTTTAAAGAATTCTGCATCGTGAGTCTCATGCTCCAAAAGCATGAAATTCGTGTATTTTTACTGTAAAAATTTCTGCTTCCGTAGCAGAAATTAGTTTTTTCACCTTTTACTTGCATAATATATGTACTTTAATTGCCTTTCGAAAAACTGTGAACATTGCAAGTCTCATGCTCCAAAAGCATGAAATTCACGCATTTGAAGTACGAGACTTGTGAATCTGCAGCCAAAGTTTGACGCAATTTTGTATTCACATATTTTTGTTCAGTTTGAATGAATGCCATGCTCAAAAAGCATAAAATTCATGCATTTCGTTCGTGAGACTTTTCGAATCGGAAGCAGAAATTAGTCACAATTTTCTAACCTTTTATATACAATTATTGGGTATATAAATTGAATTGACTGCAAATGGCAAATTTCATGCTCCAAAAGCATGGAGTACAAGTATTTGAAGCACAAGACTTGTGAATCTACAGCAGAAGTTCGACGCCATTTTTTATTCACATGATGTTTTAGTTTTTGAGAGTTTGAATGAATGCCGTGCTCCAAAAGCATGGGATTTGTGCATTTCAATCATCATACTCGTGCGTCTGAAGCATGAGTTCATTTAAAATATTACGATGATATTTGGTTTAATTTTGCGAAATTTGGTGCAAATTGAAAAAATCACATGCTTTGAAATCATGGGATTCGTTCATTTGGAGCAGGACACTTTTTATATTCGAATCTGGAGTTATTCCTCGTTTTTCCGCCTTCCCTGTATTGAAATTTTTTTTCGTATAACTCTGTGCAAATTGCGAGTCTCGTTCTCCAAAAGCATGCAATTCGTGTATCCAGAGTATGAGTTTTTTCAAAATTTTTTCGTTCTCCACAAATTGACGTTCATTTTTTATAAATTCGGTGCAAATTGCAAAAAAAATCTCATGCTCCTGCATCTCAAGTATGAATCTGTCACAGTTTTTAAAGGTTTTATTTCACAAGTTACGAGGAATTTTGTGCAAGTTGCACAAGAATGTTTTTGAAAAAGAAATGTTTGTTTTTTCGGGTGTTTAAACTTTAAAGGATACATTGGGATTTAAAAATGGAGTCGTTTAATGAATTGAGAGGATATTGAGTATCAATTAGTTATTGCGTTCCCAATTACGAAGTTGAACGTACTTTTTAATTTAATAGCTCCTCATCGTGAATTAATAAGTTGAGAAAGTTATTAAATCGCGTCTTATTTTTTTATTTTTTTAACGCCTATGATTTTATGAGGATGTTGCTGTTGAAAGGGGCTTCCAATCTGGGAATTGATTAAATACAAGTTGATAAATCAGATAAAATAACAAGAAATAACTCTGGGATTCAATATTTTTGACGGAAAATTTTTTTGGTTTGTTTTTTTGAAATTTTAGTATAATTTATAAATTGTTAGTTGCATTTAGTAAAATTGCATGTTAGTAAAATTGAGTAACTTGAAATTTTTTGCATCAGATTTGAAGAATTTGGTAGTCATTTTGTTTGAGAATTTTTGAATTTTCAAATTTTTTGAAATCTATATTTTGTACGAATTTTAGAATTTTTACAATAATTACAGGAATGTTGTAAAAAAAATTACGAAAATTTCGAGTATCATCATTTTATGTAATTTTCGTTTTAAAAATTGCATGACTTAATTTTTTTTAATAGAGTTTAAAGTTGGAAAGTGAGAAAATTGTAAATTATATTTTTGGTGACATTATATATAACTTCAAAAATTCACATTTACGGGAGTTTTAAATTCCTAGTGTTGTTTTTGTTTTGTTCGGGTTCTTCTTTTTGTCTTGTTTTTTTGTGTGTTTCATTCACTGATCTGTATAATACACTGGATAGCTGATCCCATTCCCCCACCACTATTTTTTTGACCCCAATTGAACCGCGCCATTTGTAGGTATTGGGACAGGACGAATACCTACAAATGGCCGACCAAGAACATTGTATCATAATATATCTATATATATATTTAATGGCGACGTTCAATTGGGGTCATCCCCACCTATCCCATCAGCTATCCAGTGTATATTACAGATCAGTGGTTTCATTAGAGTTATGATATCAGGATTCATGGGATTTTAAATGTTTTTATTAGAGTTGATCGACAGTAGGGATTGTGGGATTTTAGAAGTTTTTAGGAAACTGCATGCTTTTCATGAAACTCAAGCTCGCAATTTTTTATCTTTTCGGTTTTCTGGTAGTTTCTTTTTAATTCTTAAGTTTTCCGGATTCCTTTTTTTTGTTCTAATCTGTCTTCCACAGATGATGTTCTGGAATGTCGGAATTTCATAACGTTACTTTTTTTTCATTCTATATTCAATTAATTCCAGGATTTTTAGAAAAAGGGAATTTTTCCTAATATTGAATTTTATGGTTCCTAAAACCTCGCCTAAAACCAAAAAAAAATGTTTATTTAAACCTGTAACATCTTAAAAAATTTACAAGTCTGAATAAATTTCTCGAAATTGAATTTTTAGATTTTGGAGTTCTATAACTTATGAATACTTGAATTTTATTTTGATTCGAAATATAAAACTCTAGTTCTCAGTCTTTATTCAACTAACTTCAGAATAAAAAAAAGGAATTTTGAAGTATTGCCGTTTTTCGGAATTTCATACAGAAATACATCTAAGGTAGTCCCAAGATTGAATGCTATAATGTCTAAAAATTGAAAAAATTCATTCAATACTTGAACCCTTTGAACAATTTTTGAATTCGGGATTCGTCAATTTCGCAACAATAAATTTAACGAGTCTGGAGTTTTATGCGTTTTTAATAAGTGCTTGAATTGTTGTTCGATCGAAATATTATAATTCAAGTTCTCGCAACTCCATGCAGAATGTCAAAATTTGAGAAACTCTTCGTCCAAAACACACATAAAATACGTCTAGTCCCATAATCCCTAAACTTCTTAACGAGGAACATAGAAACCAAACCGGAAACGACATCGTCACTTTCAATTCTCACGTCCAGCAAGGACGAAATCTCCCAGTATTTAAAAATATAATTTCCCGTACGTAATTCTGAACCGACTAAATTATGAAATAACCCATAATTCATTCGAGTACCTCGAAGATTATTTGAGTACACGATATTTTCGAATTTGTCGATTTGAAAAATTTGCATGTCAAAGCTGGAATTCCGTAAATTAGAGGCTAATGAACTTCCAAAACTCGACGGGCTAAAAGTTGAAGGAATTTATGAGGATAATTTTCAAAAATTCCATATTATTCATTTTTTAAATACACTCTCAATTTTGTTTATTGAACTCGCAGTGATGAATTACTTGGCCGTTAAAAATCGTTGGAAATGACACATCAAAAATGCCGCCCAATAAATTCCAGACTGGAACAAAACCAAAACAAGAAGCAAAAACAACATTCGAATCATCATTCACAAAATGCTGAAAAGAGGGGAAATCAGAAATACAAAGAAGGGGTCTCCTTTTCCTGTTATTTATCATAATTGCAGAAATCTGAGCTTGAAAGGATTTTTTTCGGAACTTCGGGAATGATATATAAAGGCCGGCGCACTCAAAATTCCTTTTTTGTCCTTGCTCGAGGACAAAAAAGGAAAGCTGCAGCTTCTGTTTTATTTAGGACGGCGCTTAACTAGACTTGGATAGTCATGACTATAGATAGTCATGTGTTTGTCCGAAAAATTCCCGGAAAATTCGCCTTGAAAAATGGCCCTGGCTGATTTAAAAGGACCGCGCGCGGCGGGGTTTTTAAATTCATTCATGGCGGCTATTATTATACGTACGTTTCGTTGAGAAAAACGCCGATGCGCTCGCGTCATCGTAATCTTATCGGCTCGTCAGCTCACATCCTCGATGTGTTAATCGCGTCATTTTTCGTACGAAATGCGCGACCGATATTTTCTCGTCCAATTCTTCGTAAATAAATAATTATGTCGGGAGCGACTTTTTATCGCTGCGTGGATTTTTTTTGCATCCTTTACTGGACTGCTTTTTTCGCACGGTCGGTGCTAGTTGGGAATGCGTGTTTGGAATTATTTGGTTGTTTCGATATATCGAAAAGAATTTTTTGATTCGATTTTTGTGAAATTATTGATGATTTTTTGGGCTGAACGATGATTTTGCGAAAATTTGATGGATTTTTTAAGTTTTGGGAAAATCATTATCTTCAGCTTTAGGAAATTTTCAGTGTTAAAATGAACGAATTTTGAAATTGAAACATTACAGATTTCAGATTTTTCATGTGCATCTCAAAATTTGAAAATTAAAAAATTTTCAAATTCTACATACGGTAATTCTATAGTTTCTGAATTTGAAAATTTCCTTTAAACATAAAAAAATTCGATATTTAGTTGAAAATTTTGTCGATTGAACAACTATGATGTTAAAAAACTTTTAATTATTCGAACTTGAAAATGTAAAATTTCAAAAATCCAGACACTTGAATTCCAGTAATATATGTATTACAGAAATTTGTTCATTCAACAATCGAAATGAATAATCATTTCATTTGACTATAATATGTATAAACCCTCAGTATTCAAATTCGAGCTAAAAGTTTCAAAAATCGAGTCTGCAAATCTAAAAATTTTATAATGCACATCAAAAATGAGAAATTTTCCAAAATGTATTGATCAATTCCAATTGTGTCCCATTAAATTCATTATCAATTCTCTTCAAAATTATCAAAAACGTCTTGTCTCTAAACTTTTCAACTTCTTTATTAAATTTCACCAATTTGCAACAAATCATCATCAGTCGGAAAAATGATTGAAATTCCTGAAAAGCTTCTCCACTCAACCAGCATTTCCCTTGAAACCTTGGACATTTGCAACAATGCCAAAGGCAATCTCTCACCCCAGACAAAAGCGTCTTTTTTCCCTCCTCCTTGGCCATGAATGGGCGCCCATGAAAAGCGTGAAAAATTATGTAAAAAATCCCGGCTTTTGAGGACTCGAAGTCCTCCAGGAAGTTAAAAGGTTTCCTGCTGGTGGGCAAAGTTAATGAATGGAGGGTTTCATGTTTTCGTTTACTTTTTATTGCCCACAGGTATGCGAAGTTGAAAAGTGCCAAAGCGACGTGTTCTCGCTTTCCATGAACTACATCGACAGGTTTCTGTCGATTTGTCCAATCAAGAAGTCGCAGCTACAGCTCCTCGGCACCGCTTGCCTTTTGTTGGCTTCGAAATTCCGCGAGGCAAAGCCCCTCTCGGCTGACGTCCTCGTTTTTTACACCGACAATTCCATCACCATCGACGATCTTTGTGTGAGTTTTTCATTATTTTCGATTATTATTGATGTGCTTTTCGATGATTTTTCATGCATTTTGATAATTTTAAGGTTTTTACGTAAAACGATTTATACACGTGAAACTCGAAAGTTGTCTTATTGACAGTTTTCCATCAGCCGCGGTCCCCTGGGGCAAAAACTCGAGTCCCTTGAGAGTTATACACTTGAACTTCGAAAGTTGTCCCCATGACTAATTTTAGAACTTCCAAGCAAAACTTTAAATTACCCAGAGAATAAACACCCCCACAATTGAACCCCCAAATTCCAAATTTATTCTAAACACGACCAACCGTTTCCAAAAAATTATAAAATTCGGATAAATCGAATTTCCGTTTGACAATTTCGTTCCCGAGCAAAAAACTCGTCCGACGAAATTCGCCCTTCGTTGTATAATTTCGTATTCCTTGGGTCTCGGCGTCCCGTGAAATTCACGAGCAGGAGAGAAAGTAAAGAAAGGAGGGGTGGCGCGCAATTCCGGTAGATGCGGATCTCGCGATATTGCGGGGTCTTATTCCGGGGCCGGGTGTTGTGTCGCCGTCGATCTCGAAAAGGGGAAAAAATAAGGAGCAGGTGAGAGGGCCAGGTGGCGGGCCCAACTGCACCAGGCCCCACATTCGAGGCGTCGGCGACAGCTGCGCATCATCCCCGGGGCCCTTCCACTTCCGCAGGATTTTTCCTCTCTCCTCTCACACCTCGTTTTCCGGGGCGAAAAACGAGGAGGGAGAACGGGATTCTGCGGGGCCCAGAACAGCCCAGAAAGAGCACAGAAAGAGATAGCACCTGGGATTCAGCAATTCAGCGGCGCGTGCCGGTTGTTACATATTTGTATGCGTTTGTTGCGTGCAGCTTTTTTGTGTGAAATCTGGAAAATCGGGGAAAGTTTGAATGTTTCGGGGGGATGAAAGGCTTTTTTCGTTTGTTTGGGCCAAATGTGGGTGAGTCGGGGAAAGTTTGGTTTTGCAAAATTTGGATCTGGGAAATTGGGAATTTTTCGGGGTTGGGACATTGGAAATTTGGGACATCTGGAAAAATTGGGAAGGGTTGGGTGAATTGGAGAGTAGAGGAATTTTCGGCAAATTTTTATCGATTAATTGGGAATTGTTTGAGGGTATGGAACTGAGAAATTTGGGTTGGATCATGAACTTTTGTTGTTTTTCTTTTTTAGATGGAATTTCATGAATTGAGAAATTGAATTGATCATTTATTTTTCTTGTTATAATGTATTTCGAATTTTTAAGAAATGAGGGGTTTGGACATTTATTATTATCGTGTGTCGGATTTCGAAACAAAACACACGAAATGATCGTTCTGTCAGACTACAACGAACCCGAAAACCTACATAAAAATTGGAATCGTTGGAATTTTCGATAAAACTCACAAAAAATGTTGATTTAATTTAATTTAGATTTAATTCAATTTATTAATTTAGTTTAAATTCAATTTTAATTTAATTTAATTTAGATTTAATTCAATTTATTTTAATTTAAACACAATTTTGATTTAATTTAACTTGGATTTCAAATTTTTAGAATTCGATTTTAGAACTTAGAATTTAGAACTTGGATTTTAGAATTTCTACAATCTATATTCAAGACATTTCTATTCTTTCCAATACATTCGATAAATTATTGAGAATTTGCGGTATTTCAATAAGTTATGATATATTTTCAAAAATATTCAAAACTTCGTAATTTGTTGACATTCTTGGAACTTGAAAATTTCAAAAAATTTCACAATTTCCGTGATTTCTGAAATTTCATAATTCTTCAAAATTCCAGAATTTTCAAAATATCCAAAGCTTCAAAAGTTCAAAAACTTCAAAATTCTTCCAAATTCTTAACATTCGTGAAAATTCTCAAAAATCTCGAAAAATTTGAAACTTCTGTGATTAAAAATGAATGTAATGTAATGTAATTGTAATATAATTCTTCGGAACTTTCAAAATTCATGAACTCGAAAACTGAAAAATTTAAAAATTATTTGACATTCGCGAAAACTTGAAAATTTTCAAATTTCAAAAACAAACAAGGAACCAAGTTTTCGCCAAACACTTTGAAGGACAATTTTATATTACTAAAGAGTCCAATTTGTATGGTTCATTTTAATGAGTAAATTTTTTTACACTCAGAATTTTATTCATTGTATTAATTTGATTCAATTAAATTGATACCTAAATAATTTACTTGAAAAATAAAAAAAATAAAAGTAGACAACTTAAAAAAGTCACTCAATCATTTCCCGATCACATAATTGTTGCGCACCCCGTTTTTTGGCTTCCCTCGCGCTTTCCACCTGCTTCCCCCTCGTTTTTCTTTTTGCCGGCGCGCGCGCAACTGTAAATTGAGTACACGCGCAATGCTCGTTACAATCCGACATACGGCGCCGGTGCCATGTGTCGGCGCGACCTGTTGCGCCTATTCCCGCTCATCTCTCTCTCGCTCTCCCTCTTTATTTCACTCCGCTCCGAGGGCGTGCGAACGTAATAAACGTCGGGGTGTTTCTCGCGTTTTTTTGTCTTATTTCGCCCTCTTTTGGCTGCGGTTCCCCGGGCGAAAAAAATACCCGACTTGTTACGAGGCCCCGACGTTTCGTTCCGATACTTTTGCGAGGGCGGTGGTAAAAATTGTTTTCGGAGGGAAAAAAAGAGGGTGGAATAATGTGGCAATTTTTGGGGGAGTCGAGGGTGGGAAAAATGGGAGATTTGGTGCAGGTTGATTAAGCTGATTTTGGGGTTGTTTGGGTGGAATTTATGATGTATGACGATTTGGATTTTAGGTTTTTTTTTTTTTTTTTTTTTTTTTTTGATTGGGTTTTTTGGTTTTTTTTTTTTTTTTTTTGGTATATTATTATGGTTGATTGTGGGAGGTTAAAGTACTTTTTGGGTGGATTTTTGGAGTTTTTATCGAATTTTAGCTATTTTTAATATTTTTTAATGATAATTAAAGGGTTACACCCAAAATGAGTGTGTAACCACATTTTGGAGTAAGGTTCATTTTCTTATGCAATTTGGTAGGAAAATAAACCTTACGTGATTTTTATTATTTCTGTAATAATTTTCAAAAATTCTGAAATATTTATAAATCGAGAAATTCTTTTAAAAAAAATCGAAATTCGCATGTATATTCCAAAATTAATTCCGATCTTTTTCGGAATAGATGAAAGAAGCCACGCATACACGATATTTTGAGTTGCAGAATATTTTATACAAAAATCCGTTCGAAGTTGTGAAAAATACCTCATTTCCGCATCCCCATTCGACTACAGAACCGTTAACACACACAAAACCACACAGTACAAAACATTTCATTCATAGATTTCGATCCAAAGATAAAACAAAAAATTATCTCATATCACGAAAACCCGATACTCAATGTCCGTACGCCTTAAATCACGAAAATAACCTCCCCTTTCAAAAAATGCCGAAAACCTCTAATTTCCCAAAAAATACCCCTGCAAAAATCTCCATATCTCGTAATTAGCTGTGCCGCAAAAGATAATACCCACAGCGCCGAAATAACACGTTTTTTTGACGCGATAAAAACTCGCAAAAAAAAATATGATCGCGATAAATATTCGAAGCACCAATGCAAACTCGAAAAACTACATTGTAGCCGTCCACGCCCGATAATCGCATCAATTCGGCGTCGGCCCGTAATTACACTTGCAAAATTAGACGCGAAAATAACGACATTGGTTGTCCTCCCCCCTTCTTTATTTTCGTCGATGGATTACGATTCCCCCCGTTTTCTTAATTGCTTTTTCGGGGCCTGATTCGCGCTTTCTCGCACCCCCTCCCCCTGCGGTGTATTTTTTTAGATGTTTTTTTTCCTTTCTGCCTTCTCTCGTTTTTCGCACACAATGGAATTCGGAATGAGGGCCTCGGCCATTAATGACCGCGTCTCGGGGGGCCCCGAAAAAAGAGTCTCGTGTTACGTGTTTATTCAAAAAACCTCATAGTAGCGCCGCCGCCCAAACGGTATGGCGCAATTGGAGGAGTCATGGGAAACATCGAGTGTACCTCGGGGCAATAAACAGAGGTTTGGTTTATCGCCCTAGGACTTTCGGGAAATTTTCCTTCGATACATGAAATGGGTTTTTCAAGTTTGTAGACCGAGACAATGGTGGAAATTGAATTTTTGGTACTAGGTATGTAATGTATACTTTGTTCTGGCATTCTAATATTTTTAATTGAGAGGTAGTGGGAGGGGTGAGGGGTGGCCGTGATCTATGATGATAGAAACAGGGAGACAAGGGCGCTGACCGGCTCGAGGCCGAATTTCGAAGACGCCTTTCGCACGTGATGCGATATCTTGTCGACCCAGTGGCGTAGATAGGGATTTTTTATCAGTTTTGGAGGGGGGAGGATGAAGGTCATGGTGTGCGGTGGATTTGGGAAAGTGGAGATTTTTTATCGTTGCAGGTCGGGCTGTTTTCAGTGACGTTATGAAATATGGAACGAATTTTGGAAATGTTATTGATTTTTAATTTTTCATTTACTGACTTGTTTTACAATCTGAATTTGTATGAATTTCGGTTTCGAAATTTAAGAGTGATGAAGGGAATTGAAAATTGTTATGCAGATTCGACATTAAAATGACTGAATTTTTGAATTTTGAATTGGCAAGTTTTCGAATTCGGGAGCCCGATTTATAGGGCTCGAGTACGTTAATATTGTTGAATATTTGGATCTTCGAATTTTTCTTATTTTTCAAGTCGAGTTCTGGATGTTTACAAATTTTTTATTTTGAAAGTATTGACGTTTTTCGAATGTAAATCGGTAAATTGAACTTGAAAAGTTTCGAATTCTCAAATTATCAAGTACAATAAAATTTCCGATTTTGGATTTGAAAATTCTTAATTTCTGAATTTGAAACTACTTGAAACTTGATGTATTAAAAATCAAGTAGTTCCCAAGTATGCATTTTTTCAAAATTGTCAAGATTTGTATGTTTTCCGCGTTCAAGTCGAGGACTTGAAATTTTTTGAATTTTTGAATGTTATCGTTTTTCTCTGAATCTGTTCGAAACCCAAAGCTGAACATTTCAAACCTCACAAATACCAAATTTTCGAGCTTCCGAATTCAGTTTTTCCATTTTCGAAAATAATGTTTCAATTTATTTTAATGTAAGTACTCAATTTAGGAAAATAATTCGACACGAAATATGAATATTATTTCCAAACAAAATATGTTTAAATTTGTATAAATTCTCTCAAACTTCTGATGCGTCGTATATATGCACAATTTCGACGGTAAGTTCTCTGAGTTCTCTTCAAGTCTTTAAAACTTGGAGTTTTCATTAAATTTCTGAACACTCTACGTCTGTTGATACATGGATAACATTGATATTGAATCGTCTTGGAAAAAAATTGAATAATCCGAATTCTTTGATTATCGTACTGTGCGTATAATTGAAGTAAGAATCTCCGAGAAGTTAGTTTACCTTATCTCCGGTATTCAAGGTTCTGTCACATTTTCATTATTCTATTTCTTGTTAATTTTCTAAATAATTTTCGACTTTTGAACTTTGAAATATGCTTACTATTGTTAGCTATTTTTTCTGATGTCTGAGAAATTTTAAAATTAAAAAACTGAGAATTAGCGGGATATTGAAGTTTTATGCAAATCGGTGAATAAAACGAATATTGGCAAATATTGAGTTTCCCCACAAAAAGTGTCGAACAAATTTAATGTAGCAACTGGAATTGTAAAATTGAATCATTTAGCATCTGTTGTTGGCTAAGCGTTTAAAAATTAAATAATTGGCAACTGTGGAAAAATTCCTTCTGTCTAATTTACGATCGGATTGTCAAGTCGCAATTTTTTCAAACTGCAACTTTAAGTACACATGAAAGTCTGAATAACAGATATTGAAATTAAAAAAAATGTTTTTCTCAGATGTAAATAAATAATTATTTTCGTCAAATTTTCTTCAAAACGTTGAAAAAAGTTTTATTTTTCAAATTTAAGGTTTTTATCAAATTAGCGATATACTTGGAATTCGTAATATATGTAAAAATGAATTTCTGAGTTGAAAAAACTTCCAGTTGGAATATAATGAAAATTATTCAGTTTATATCAAAATATTGATTAGAATTCAGTAGCAGTGATATACATCATTTTGAAAATCTGTGACTTTTATCATTTGATTACTTTACGTAATTGTTTACGTCATAAGTGAAAAGCTGAAAATTCTCGATCTCAAATCTTGATTCTCTTCAAAAACTTGTTATGTTGGATCTCTTGTCTAATTGATAAAAAAAAAACTCTAAACAATCGTACGTTTTATCTGAGGGTAAACTTGAGAAAACAAAATTGATGAACACATTTTCATTCAAAATTTATAGAGGTTCGAAATCATTGAAATTATTAGAAATGTCTTTATTATTTTATTTTCTTAGTATTATAGTAAAAATCTTGGTATCTTAGTAGGATGGTAAAGTTTGTTTGAAATCTTCTAATCTGTTGATAATTTCTAATTTCACATTGTGCAGTTGAATAAAAGTAATAAAATATTTCGAACTGTAATGATAATTTCTTAAATTCAACTAGTAACACATCAGTGTTCGGAATAAATTTTTAAAATCGTTGAAATGTTTCCAAAACTTCCGGGAAAATTTCGAAGGGTTAAAAACAATTTCGAAGATCTGACACAGATTTTTTTGATGTCTATGGACAACGGAGAAGACAAATTTACAAGTCCTTCAAAGATTCACAGCATTTTCCGGATATTTTTGAAGAAAACTTTATCTTGCTCGGATTCCGAACGTTTTTGAGGAAAACTCAATCTTTGCTCACCGTTCGACATCCCCCACAATCCCCACGGGGAAGAAAATTTTTGTCTGAAGCCCTTTTTCTCAAACAAATTGCCAAATCCTTGGAAAAAGGGAAAGCCCCGGCGCCGGCCGGAATATATAACAACAAAGATCCAAAGGGTCTTTGGACCGCTCCGCAGGATTCATGTCATGGGGCTTCAGTTCCTCGAAAATCGGCCTTATATGGTCGGCATTGTAGCGCTTACTCTAGATTTCATTTTGATGTAAAACCGATCGAAAATACGGACATTTTACGAAAAATAGGGAAACCAGGACAGCGCCCGTGAAATACAGAAATGTCCGTATTAATACGGACGTTTGTTTGGACACCCTAGGTACACAGCTGCATGGTTTTGACAGCCAGCCTATCAATTGAACGGTTCCATGCAATAACCGGTTGCGTACTATGATATTTTACGAGCGTGCAACCGGTTATTGCATCGATCCTTCCAATTCGTAGTTGATAGTTTTGGCCCATGTAACGGGAAGATCAAATTTGAGTTCGAACTTGGTCGTACCACAAGTTTTTTGGATTCAAGTTAAAAATTCGAAAATATTTTAGTCAAATCAAAGTAATTCAGTTCGAAATTTCTTATGTTCCAATCCTCATATCCAAAATGAAAGATTTAAGATCGAGTGTATTATATAATAAAAGAAGAAATTCCAAGCACGTAGTCAGGGAGGGGGCTGAGGGGGCTGAAGCCCCCTCCGAAATTATGGAAAATTTGAAAAAAATCTAGCACATTGCAGGAAAGTATATTTTTAAGAAAACAATGAAAAAAAATACGGATTTTCACAAGTGTCAAAGTTTTCGGGAAACTAGGTAATTTTGAACATTTTCAGCATTTCAAGATTTTCAACCATTTTGAGGATTTTCAGAGTTTGGAGTATTTCGAGAATTTTACAAGTTTTTAGAAGTTTGAAAATTTTCAGAATTTCAAAAATTTCGAACATGTCGAAGTTGTAAAAAAGTTTTGTAACTTCTAAAAATTCAAAATATTTTCATAAAATTCTTGGAATTACGAAAATTTTACGAATTCCTAACATTTTGAGAAACTTAGTTATAGTTTGGAATATTTTTAACATTTCAAGATTTTCAACAATTTTGAGAATTTTCAAATTTTGAAGTATTTTGAGGATTTTGGAAGTTATTGGAATTTTCAAATTTCGAGAATTTCAAAATTTGAGTAAATTTCAGAGGTTTGTAAATGATCCAAAAATTCTAAAAATTCACAATATTTTTACATAATTCTTGAAATAACGAAAATTTTACTAATTCTTCACATTTCGAGAAATTTGATAATTTGTAACGTTTCAAGATTTTCAACAATTTAGAGAATTTCGAATGTTTTCAGTATTTTGACAATTTTCAGAATTGAAAAAATATTCGAAATTTCAGAGATTCAATAAAGTTTCGAAAATGTTGAGAATGAAGGCAGTTTTCGTAATTCTTGAAATTGTCAAAATTTTACGAATTTCTAAAATTTCGAGAAACTTTTGTTTAGTTGGAAAATTGTTGATATATTTCAAGATTTTCGACTATTTTGATGAATTTCAAAGTTTAGAGGATTTTGAAAATTTCAGAGATTTCAAACACTTATAAAAATTCTGAGAATTCCCCCCCCCCCCCCCCCCGAACGAAATTCCTGGTTACGCCCTTGAGAAATTCTGAAATCTCAGAAATTTCAAAATCCCAAATTACCGATGCGAAAAACCCCTCACGAAATATCCTCAATAACAACGATAAGCAAAGTTGAAATTAAAAAAGAAAACCGCCCGAACCACCCATTCTAATTACACTGATTATCCCGAATCCCCGCAATATGCCGAATGGGAAGATCCCCCATTCTCGTTCATTCAAAACCCGCCAAAGGATCCGCGCATTCGGCAGATTCTCATCAGCGCTCGGGGTTCATTTCTATCAACATTTTTGCCGTGCCTATCCCATACGTGTATGCGGGCCCCGAAGAGGCATGGGAAAAATGCAGCCAATCTCGCGCTTTCGGCATTCCCCGAAATCGTCTTCTCGCGTTTTGCGATAATACGCGCGTGAGCTCGACGTAATCTAGACGCGGAGCAGTACCGTCTCGGGGAGCACGAGCCATTTTCAATGACACGTCACATCCGGATTCAATTGCGAGGCCACACAGCAGGAGCGTATATGTGGGCGAAGTTTAACAGTAAAGATAGGGCGGCAAAATTCGCCTTTTGAAAGTCGTGTGGAATATGGTACATTGTGCAACTAGGGGGGAAACGGTTTTTCTTACGAGTGCAATTTTCGCGTGAGTCAAAAAACAGTTGTGTGGCCTCGCGAGCGGAAAAAAGATTTTTCGAAATTAGGAAATATAAAAAAGTTATTCTGGAAGTTTGAGGTATGGAATCAAAATTCGAGAGAATTTTAATTTCGAAAGTTGAACTATGTTTGTTGATCTTGATTGAAAGGAGAGAAAATTTGGAAGTTTGAAAGTTTGGATTGTGAAATTTTCGAATTTTGAAAATTTAATTCGAAAATCGAAAAAAATATTCATCCTAAATGGAATCGTGGCAAATCCTAGAAATTTGGAAATTTTTTTAGGTGGGATCAGAGTTGAGCAGAAAACAGGGAGCAGGTAAAAAAAGAGGTCTGTTTGGGGACAATGGGGGTATTTCTCACAAGAACTAGCAAAAATGCACTGTCTTGAAAATCAAGACATTTTGAATATTTCCAAGTTTTACAGAATTTCGACTTGAAGGGAAAATTTCAACCGCGTAAATCGATCATTCTCGGTGCAGTAATTTTTCAAAAATTATTCGCCACTTTTCCAAATCCGGTCTACATAGCCGGGGTCAGGGGGGTCCGGCTCCTTGTTCTTTGTCGCGTTTTTAAACCATCCATGTGAACTAATAGAAAGGCTCCCTCCGAATTTATGCCCTTGTTCACGCTGCCTCTTTCTAGGAACTTCTCTTTACGAGACACATCTGCTCCGATTACGGGGCTCTCGCTCTCTTTCGCTCTCATTCACGGCCCGAATTTGATGTCATCGCCGGGTATTAAAAGGATCGCCCGGCAAAATTTTTCATTCATATTTATAAGCGCAATTATCGCGACGCGCAAAAAAAAGGAGAAGCGCAAAAAAAACAACAACACCGAAAACCGGCGGAATGCCGGCTCTCATCTCCCTCTCGTTTGCGGCAGATTTCGTTTTCTGCCGCGATCAATTTGGGAAATCATTGTACACTCAAAGCGCGGATCGAGCCGAGAAATCTTAATTGCGGTTATTATTTACACTCGCAAAACGTTTCGAGTAAATTTCGATTATGTAAAAAAGATTTTGCGAGCATCGTATTTTGCCCTGGGAATTATGGCTTTTAAAGGAAAGGAATGTGTATTATTTTACGAGCTCGTGATAAAATGTTATGTAAGGTGTTTGTTGTGCGATGCGCGAATAGAGCATTACTGTAATTGAGTCGTTTTCTGTAATATTAACGAGCTGGAGCGTTTCGATTTGTAGCGTTTTTGCAGGTGGAGATAAGGATAATGGTGGAATTTACGATGTGATTGTGATTGGGGGGGGGGGGGGGGGTGTTATAATAATGAATTGTGTGATTGGGGGATATTGGTTCGGTAGATAGCAAATTTGTAGATATCAATCATTAGGAAATTGAAAATATTCGAGGATGGAGAGCAAACGAATTTGGAAAACTTAATTCTAAACCCGAAAATTTTGAATTCAGGAAATCGTAATTTGGGCATAGTTTGTTCATAAGGATTGACGAATTTTAGAATTATTTAGATTAATATTTAGAATGTCATTTTATTTTTACTATTTAGAAGATGGGAGGGTATTCAACATTTTGAATGATTAAAAACCTATACGTTCGGAAATTTTAAAAATTTCAAATATTACGACCTTTTTATGTATTTTAAAATTAAAAGTTTGATGTCAAATACATATCTGTTTTTATCAGTCAAGATGTAGTATTTTTATGGAAATCAAAATTTTAGAAATTTAAAGTTGAAATTGTAAAAATTTGAGTTTGAAAATATTCATCTATCAATAAATCGAGAAACTCGGAAAATTAAAAATATTGTGATTTATAACACGTAGAAATTCAACGTTCGTAATCTAAATATTCGAAAGTTGCCAAGTTTCACTTTGAAATAAGAATATAAATTTTAATTCAATAAAAATATTTTATTCGCATTAAAATGATCGATTATTTAAAATTCGAGTTCGAAATCTCAAAATATTAAAGATTCAAGTTCAAGAATTCGAGAAATTGCAAATATTGCAATCTTAATTATTGGAAACTCAAAATTGGCGATGTTTGTTTTAATTTTCATTAAAAAAATCTCAAGTTTACGTTCAAAATACGTAAATACTAATTCAAATTTCAAAACTTGGTAATATTTGAAACACTGAGACATCTACATTCGAAAATTATAAATTTAAATCCAGAAATGCATTCTCGGGTTTCGTTCAGACATAATTTCGAATAATATTGGATATTTTAGACGCAGAAGAGGTGGGGGGGATGCATATTTTGAATTTCAAGAATTTCCAAGACTGTGCATTTTTTCGACCTTATGAGAATACGAAATCTTCTGAATAATTTCAAATTTTCACATAATTCCGGAAATTCTCATGAAAATCTAATATATGAGGATTTAACTCCCAAATTTTCAAAAATCGAATCAAGAAAACAAAATACCTCTGTAAAACGTGATTCGCAAAAAGCAAAAGGAAAACAACGGAAATTCGGCTCAACTACCTTCGTTGTCTATAACCGCACTCGCCAGTCGCCAGCGATTTTCTAATCCGCGACGATACGTGACTTTTGGGCCCCCATTCCATTGAGGAATTTGACTCTTTCGCCCAGGCGGCGCTGTGTGTAAACCAGCGCGCGCTCACGCAAAACTTTGCTTCATAAAAACGCCTCCTCAATTCTAAATTTCAAAGGGTTTTTACGTTATCTCGCTCTTTCTCGCCGGAGCCTCACTCTTAAGTTACGATCGGGCCGGATAAGCCAAAGTTTCGTGTTTCACTAACAAGCTCTCAATCGAGTTTCGAAAGAAACCGACAGAGAAAAAAGAGGGGGGGAGCTGGCCATCATCGTGTGGCAGGAAGCGAATTTTTTGGCTTCATTACACAATTTAGTTGGGTGCAAATCTGATACGACTTTCAATGTAAGACCTGAGGTGAGGTTGGGTGGAGTTTGGCGATTTCGTAGCAAGCAATTGAGTCGAGTCATTCGAGGTGAAGTTTTTGACATTTGGAAGTTTCGAAACTGGAGTTGAGAAGAAATAGGGAAAGTGGGAATTCGATGATTTTATAGAAGTTGTAGAGCTGGAATTTGACAGATGCAAAATTTCGGAATGTGTAAATTTGGAAATGGAAATTTACAAATTTCGGAGTTGAGAAAATTCGAATTGACAAATTGAAATAACTGTCGATTTCAACGGTAGAGTTTTTAAAAATCGGGAATTTGAGTGTTCTTGCAATTTTATATTTTTATATACTTGATTTGTTTTAATTTGTAGAATTTCTAGAAATCTGCACAATTTACACATTAACTTTACGAAAATTCAGATTCGAAAATAGAAACAATCTGATTGAAAAAATGAAATGAGTGAATAATTTTTTCGAACCTCTTCGATAATTTATGAATTTTTTATATTATGTATAGGAGTAGGAGTGTTCATTAGTGCGAGAAAAACGAAAATTGAGATTGAATTCGTGTTTTTGAGTTTTGGAACTTGGAGGATATTAATTAAGAAAAAAAATTCGAATTTTGGAACATAAAAATTTTCATAAAGAGCGGTTGAAATTTAGAAACGTCGAATTTGTTCACCCAAATTCCGAAAATTATGAAAACTAAAAATACTTGAAATGAATTGTAAAACAAAAAAAATTATTGTTAATGATGATTGATTAAATTATTTATTTAATGCATAATTATTATGATAAATTTGGATCCGATACCCTAAAAAATCGTAAATTATCGCATTTGGGAATCTAAAAAATCAAGATTCCAAATTTTGATGAATTACAAGACAGAACGATAAAAATCAAGCAAAAAAAAATAATAATAATAATTGTCAGGTCTCCAAAGCTCTATCAATTCCCAGATAATCAAATTAAAAAGTTGTCAATTCAATAAAATTCAAAATTCCAACTCATTATTGAGAATATTCAAAAATGCCTAACTCTCCCTACAAAGAACACGATTTGAGCCAAAACCAAAATTTCACCAAACCAAAGAAGCCCGAAATACAAAAACCCTTTGAATCCGCGATTCCCGACGCCACTGGACAAATGGAATGCGCGGTGACTCGGGGATTTTTTTTCCTCCTCCCTAAGGCCCCGGGTACATCGAATTTGGTTTCGCATTTTATTTTCGACCTGAATGGTAAACACCTTGCTCAGAGGCGCCGCCCAGTGGTTCGCTCTACCGGTCCCTATTTTTCCTTTTTTACTTTTCGCGCACGCACGGTTTCTTCTGGCGGTGTTGTGGGACCGACGAGGAGGAGGAGAGGGCCGTTTTCGGGACCCGGAGCGAGAAAGACGGGAACGGGCTAATCGGGTTCGCGTTCCCGGTCCAGATAAATCGGCCTTGCTTCTTGGAAGTGCCAGGTAAAGGACACTCGAAGGGGGCCTCCTATTGTCCGCAGCTCGTGGGACCGAAAACCGCGAGATAGCCGGCTCGCTCCTCCGGGGCCCTACTATCTCCGACCTTTCTGCTAGTCGCGCTGTCGAAAATTTGGGATAACGATTTCTGATAATTTATCGCGCCCGCCTCGCAGAAAAAAATAAAGGTTTAAGGGGTGGAGGGGGGGGGCGCCCGAATTCATTACCGAGGCCCCAAGGACGCGTCATAAAGAAGTCATGAGAGGGGGGGCGAATGCCCCGGCCGCCCCCGGAGGCCGCGAGGTGCAATTATTTTCTCACGACGAGTTTCGGGGTGGCGGCGGGGAGGTCTTCGGGTGTGGGCACTGTGGGCACGTTTTTGGCGAAAAGCCGGGGCGCGCTCGAGTTACTACGGGGGCCCCCGAAAAGTTCGGGGAATCTTTTTTTCGGGACGATGTGTGCAACTTGAGGAGAAATATGCCGGGGCGAGGCCGGTTTTCTGGGCACGTCGGGAATCTCGTCTGCGGGGTTGCCACGCGACCCTGGGTTGTGGAATTCCGAGGGGGGCCCCTGGTTGCAGGTTTCGGGGCAGTGGGGGAGTTTGGTTTAGGGGTGGTTTTTCTCAGTGGAGAAATAGGAATCGTAGATGGGGTTGATGGGACACACAGAAATTTTTCAAATCCATCTGATGGAGGATTGAAAAATAATTCACACGTATTTTTTCTTTCCTTATTTTTTCAAAAATTAGAGGAGGTACAGAGGTTGAAAGTACGTTGTGACGTCACGATGCTGCTGAAAATCGGCAGTATCGTGACGTCACAGCGATTTTTCAATTTGTTTCTAATGCGAAATTAATATTTCTTTCAACGTAATGGCTGTTTTCGGTGACTAATATATACAACAAAAGTGTTTTTACTATAATTTCCGACATCATGTGCCAATCCTATACTGTCTTATTTTCTTCGAGTGAAGATTTTCAATTTGAATGCAAATCAAAATTGGGTGGTGGTTTAAGTAAGAATGAGTGAAATTTCACTGATTTCAGAGCGATATTTCACTCGATATTTCACCTGTTGAGCGATTCTAGAGGTTGAAGATTAATTAAGATAGTTTAGACGTTTTTGAGATGAGAGTAGATTTGGAATCGTGTGGTAGGGGCAGTGAAGTGGGGTTTTTTCGTTCTTTGTGAAAGAATGAATAAAATTTGAAAGCGGTTTTTGATTCATGGAATGGGGGTTTTGGGAACGGTCATGGTATTTGGGGATCGATGGATGTTCGGCACCGTCATGTTTGAATGTGACAGAATGGGAATGGAGGAAAATTATAGTTTCCAACCTGTTAGTGGACCAAATTCCTGCGGTTTCTACAGTGAAAGTATTTCCCGGGAGGGTGAATTGTTAATATTATATATTGGAAGAAGAAGAAAAAGACGATTAGTCACAGTACACATAATACTGGTTGCATTGCTTCTATCACTATTCTTTGATTAAGTATGGAAACAAATATTAATCTGGTTAATGTAACTAGATCATTTTCGTTGAAGCTTCCTTGGAGTGCATTTTCACTCCACTCTGAGAAAATGTTCACCCCACATAGAGCTAAAATACTACCCCACTCAACACGAATTGAAAAATCTGTCTCGAGTTCATGAATTTATACTCCCAAACTTTGAGCAATTTTCATAGTTCTAATGAATTCGTAAGATGGCAAACTTACGATTCCGAAAATTTCAATGATCCTTTGGACATTGATAACATAAATTATTGTGGGGATTCCAGAGTATTGAATGATACAGGAATTCCGAAAATATGTATATCGCCTTCCGAAAAATCTTTGAATTCATTGAAGAAATCCACAATTTATTTTCATTCACCACATTCACATAAATTTCCAAACTTCAGGAACAAGAAATCAAGAATCGATTTACGAATCCAGAGCTCAATAATTATTATTAAAAATAATTGAAACGAAACGAAAATACCACCAATCCATTTTAGAGCGAAAAATGTGTTCGCCAGAAAAAAAAATCTTTGCCATACGCTGGGAGCGACCCTAGGACCTCTTGATTACATCGATTACGTATTGTATGGCAATGCTTTTTTTTGGCAAACACATTTTTCGCTTGAAAATAGATTGTTAGTCAATATTTCCGTCTCATTCAAGTTATAATTTCCTACCACCGTAAATAATTAATGAAATTATTAAAAATATTTTGAATCACTTTCGAAATTTAAAACATTATGTACATTCAAAAATTTTAATTTCTAACAATTCCAGGGTAGAAGAATATGCAATAAAATTTCGAAATTTTAAAATTTAAATAAGGAAATCTCGTATTACTAAGCGCATCCAAATTAAGTCACACATCAAGATTTAAAATCATACATTAAAAACAGGCTAATATTCATCGGATTCGAAAATTTACAAATTCGATAAATTGATGATTTTTAATCATCGAAAATACGCCGGGCAAGCGGGAACGCCGAAGCCCGCCCGAAAGGCCAAACTCGTTTTTCGAATCGACTTCCCGTCTTCGTGGGCATTGTTTTTCATTGTAGCGCCCAAATCTCGTCCGCGAACATCAAATACGCGAAACATTGTTTGGGCGTTTTGTTTTGTTTATTTACTCGTGTGTGTGTGTGTGTGTGTGTGTTTGTGTGTTTTTTTTTTTTTTTTCGCCAATTCTTCGGCGCACCCCGCGGGAATCGCCCGCGGCATATTTTATGTTTTTAATCCAGTCCCGGGCAAAAGTGTAATTACATGTAGGACCGGTTCCCGGCAATTGTTCGGGCGTTATGGTCGCCGACTGAGCTGCTCCTCACAATGAGATACGCCAGTCATTCGTAGTAATATCGTAATATGCGGATGTGGTGATTCAAGCGAAGGAGCTTCGCACAGTCTCCCTTAGCTGGGGTCTAAAACCGCAAATTCTGAACGAATTTCGACATGTTATTACATTCAATTTTGGGGGTGGGGGTACAGGAGAGTCTTTGGGTGTCTTTATTTTGGGGTCGCCTTTTGAGGGGGTGTTTAATTGTCTGGAGAACCTTGAATTATTTATGTGTACTGGGAGGTTGTGTTTCTGGGAAGGCCCTGCAGCAGTGGACAAGAGTTTGGTGTAACTTAATCCTAATTGAATTTTGTATTTATTTATATTTTTTAAACAATTGAGAATGATCAGGGAGTTGGTAGAACTTGAGAGGAACTTTGGGAATTTCCCGAAATTTCAAATTTATAAATTGTAATACACGGAATAATATGATGCAAAAATAATGAGCTCGTTAAATAAAAACATCAAATTGATTTTTAGTAAAGAATCTTATCTTTAGAATTTGAGAACTGAAAAATCTGAAAATTTATCTTATATAAACTCGAGAATTTCAAATTTGAACATTTTTTGTAACTTGAATTGGATAATGTGAGTTTTTTAAAATCAAAGAATTCGGTTATATTTCGAGTTTTTTTCATTTTCGAATTTGAGAAATTTGAATTTCGAAATTCGAACATTTTGCAATTCGAATTTCTTAAATTCCGAAATATAAAAAAAAAACTCGGAGTATTACAAATTCAAAAGTTAGACATTCTTTCTGACATTAAAAATTTCGGATGAGTTGTGAATTTGATAATTCAGTGATAGGAACTCGAAAATTCGCATTCAAGATTTGAAAAAGTCGAAAAATAGTAAATTTGATGAAAAGTGCAGTCAAAATTTGGGATTTCGAATCGAAAAATGTTCGGATTCTAAAATTTTCAAATTTGTTATCAACAATTTCGAAGTTGAATATTCCGAAATTGCGGAATCTGATCTTGGAAGTTGAATCACTTCAACATTCGAAATTTTACCAACTTCCGACTCAAAACTATCAAAATTGCAAATTAGGAAAAAATTCAAATATTTCGAGGACTCAGGCAATCATTAAAATTTGAAAAATTTCAGAATACGCATTTTACGACCATTTTAAACATTAGAAATATTCGAAAACTTGGAATAAATTCGAACTATCGAACTTGAAAAACGAAGTTTTGTTTAAAATTGGATGGAGATCCTGGTAGAACTTGTTCTCCTCGAGTACTACCTTAATCAGCCTTATCCAGGATTGAATTAAAGCCCCCGACATGGTATGCTTGTCACTTGAGCACTGAACCGTCCGACCACTGGTTATTAATTCAACAAGTCACTCTGTACATTGTATCTGGGAGAACTTTCGAGTGTGGCGGACTTCACTTGACTACAAACTAATAAACTTGGTAGAATTCAAAGAAATTAAAGCGAAAAAAAGAAATTCGATTTTTTTCAAGCACGAAAATCGGCCTGTTAGCTTCAGTGGAATATCACATTGTGACACACAAGAAGTTTTACTTCAAATTTTTTCCATTTTTTTCGAGCAAAACATAGGTAAAAACTACCGTTTTTAAACTTTATTTCGACACTAGTTAGAAAAAGATACGTAATGTTGCACAAATTGCTAAATCCCAGTTTTTGAAGAGTAAAATTTTCGTTTTACGAAGTTTTAAAAAGTTTTTGGATCTTAGAGTAAAAATGGTCAACATTTAATGATTAAAAATATCATTTTGATTAGTTTTTTTAATTTTTATACATGCATTTATTTAAATTTATCAATACATTATTTTTAATTTAATAATTACGTCAACGTGCACAAATTTTACTGGTTCTGTGCAGTGGTAAAGGTCGTAAAATTTGAAAATGTCAGAAAGAATGAATGCTGAGTTGAGTCGGGAACAACGAGGCTGGTGAAAAATGCTTTTTTCAGTGTTTTAACAGGCTGTCATTTCCGTGGTTTTCAGTAAAATTTCGTTTGCGGCGGAAGAAGCAAGTGATGAAATGTTTGAGTGTCAGCGAAGTTAAGAATGATGGTTTTGTAGAAGGTTAATGGTTTCGGAAGGTATTAAAAATCGTTTGAGAATGACAGGTTGAAAACTTGCCATTTTTTTCTTGCTATTTTTAGAGAGTTCGGAATTCTGTTCAGGATGTGCTAAAGGATTGTAAAATAATAGCATTATAAACGAGCACGCCCGTAAATTTCATTGGATTGCTGAAAGTTCGATTATAAAATTTTGCAACTAGTTTTTTATGAACAAACGATAAAAAGTGGTAATGGATTATACAAGTTGATGGGAAGAAAATCGAAAATGAAGTTATGAATAAAATTTCAGAAATTCGATTTTTTTAACCGTAGTGAGTCTGACGAGTAAAAACTAATTTTTATCGATAAAATATCTCTAGAATATGTCGATTGTCAAGAAAAAATTTTACTGGTTGCAATTAAAGTTTTCTTCAATTGAAAAAATGCATGGAAATTATTATTAAAATTGAAAGGATGGAAAGAATGGAAATTTTAAAAATTTGAGACTTATTTAAATTTCGCTAATTTTATTATAATTTGATAATTCTGAAAAATGCGAACTTATAAATTCGAGGCTTCGTAAATTCAAAATTTACAGCTTCGTAAATTTCAGAAATTATCGAAGTTCACATTTTCAATAGATGAGTGAGAATAGTATTCCGAAATTCAAAAATGTGTAAATTCGATCATACTTTGAAAAACTTCTAAATTCGGAAATTTGTACAAGATTGGGCTTAAAAGTTAAAAAAGGGTGAGCCATTTTTGACAAGATTTATTTACTCATTCAGATGCACAAGAAAATAAACCTTTTTGAAATGACGCTCAGATTATTGTTATCTTTTTATAATTTTGAATGATTTTTACATTTTGATGATTCAGAATTTTGGAATATATTAACTATAATATTCCAGATACATGGAATTCGAATTTAAATTTGTGAACTTTTGGATTCTCGAAAAATTTGATAATATAGTGGAAAAAAATGCCGAAATTCCTGCAGAACCCGCCAGACACTAAACACGTTTTCGTTGCACCGCTGATAATTCGGTGCCTTCGTTGGGGGAGGCAAAGAAAGGGGAAGGGGGGCAAGTTATGCACGCATTGTGCGAGAGTGCAATGGAGCACATGCGGGCCCGAGCAAATTGCGGTATCGCCCGGAATTTCGTGCCTCCATTTTTTTTCGCCCACGAAAATCGCCCATCCCTTATAGGTACCTACATTACATTTTTCTTCTCTGAAATATAAAAGTAATTTACCCGATTCTAACCTCAACGTGGTACATAAAAAGGGTCTTCGAGATTAGAATCGGATAAAATACAGTACTGCACAAGCGGGGCAAGAGTCGATATTGCAAAACCCTTCGTTTTGCAAAAATCGACTTATCCCGCTTGTACAGTAATGTACTATAACAGAAATTCGTTAAAAACGAAACTTGATAAAATTTCCGGTGTTCTGTTCAATTACTAAATCAATGAAATTTTACTATATTGAATTGGGTGAAACATAAAATTTCCCGAAATATTCATATTCCCCAGGACGTTTTGTTTTCCCTTCAAAATTCTAGGGATAAACGTTCATAACTACATTGACCTCCTTATTTCCTACAAAATAATGACATCAATGAAAACAAAAAAAACAATAACTCGAACCCTGTCAACCATATGCAGTCATCACGAATAATGAATAATTAACCGAAATATAAAAACTACCCCTAATTCTTCATACTTACTTGTTGATAACTTTTCAAAATATGTAACGTGAAAAATGTGTATCTCAGTGAATGCAACTAGAATTTATTTTTGTGTTTTTCGCGAAAAATCAATAGTATTCGAAATAATAGGGAAAACCCATTCCACCCCCTTTTTCCAAGATGGCGGATCAACCCCCGATTTTTCAGTCCCGCAAATCGAATTTTAACTTATAGTTTTTATGTGCTCCATCGAATGGAATTTGAATTTTGAGTTCTTTCCAAAAATGCACAGATTTTTCCCTATTGACTGTACTAGAAAAGCTCTGCACAGCCTGTTCATTTTCCGGGCCCTTCGCATTCGAGTACACAAAACGAGAAAATTACAAAACAAAACAAAAAACGTGCACCCTTCGGAAAGCGCGTGTTTTCGCTGGCAAAAGGCGCCTTTATCGTGGCGTGCATCGTCTTTTGTCCGGCGACGTTACTACGCTTGTCCGTCGTCGCGTAAAAGCCGCGTACGCATCGTTGGCGTGGCGCGCTTGTTGCGCCATGCGTGACCGGCCCGAGCGCACCGCGCCTTTGTTTCATTCACGGTCTCCGTACGTTACGTGCACGCTCCGTAACTTGTGGAACGCGACGAAGAAGGGAGATAATGGGCAGAAGCGAGGCCGACGAAAGCGCACGTGCGTGCCAGCGCGAGTACAATCGTTTTACTACGAGACCATCATTGTCGCAGCGTGAAACAACGACTGTTTTCTTCTTTTTTTTCTTTCAGGAAATAATGTAACTACGAAAGACAACGGGGGAAACAATTTTTTCGCGTGCACTTGTAGATTAAATTGTACTGGAATTTTACTGGTACAAGAATTATTTTTTAATTTTATTAGTTTTATTAAAAATTGAAAGAAAAACGGGCTGAGAAATTTGAACATTTCAGGGGATTTCGTTTTTCCTTAAATTTCTAATGAGTGAAATTTCACTTGTTTAATAATTGAACAGAACAACCCTAGTGATTCTAGTTTCTACAAAAACCTTATGAAAAATTTTTATAAAAATTTTCATAAGGTCGGTTTTATAAAAGTTTTATAAAATTTGCATTTTTTATAAAGTGGTTTTATAAAAGTTTTATGAAAAAAATTTTTTTATGCAAATTTTTTTGTCAACATTTTTAAAAATATGCAAAAAATGTTCTAACCGTTTTTGGATAATTTTGCTAATGTATGTACCATTTTTCATAAGTTTATGAGGCTCTAGCTCAAATTTATCGGAAGAAATTTAAAAATTGTTTGGAGGCAGCGGGATTTGAACTTGCGACCTTTGCATCAGAAATCCGATAGTCAACTTTCTTGTCCATCAAATCTATGTCAATT
>JAPYZK010002478.1:0-13939 GCA_030522785.1 Platygaster equestris | reverse complement strand
GGCCACGGAATCACATGTTTCTCATGAGCGTTGAATAAAAAAAGTCGACCAATTCAGTGCATAAATAATACGACATACACGCATGCGGTGTATCATTCACTGAACATATAAATCGCCTAACGGTCAGAACATTTCTGAATAATTGACCTTTCACTTTACCTTCCGAGATGTACAAAATTCAACGCGTGCTTGTTTGTCTAGAACAAACCTTTTTCTCTTTGCCGTTATAATGAGCGATGCAATCGAACACGATATCTCGTAGCAGATTTTCGCGAGAGAAAAAGTCCAGTTTCGCAATTACTTATTGTTATTTATTGGTTAGTCTTCCTGGATTTCATAAGGAACGCGTTAGTTCTTCTGATCTTGTGGTTACGGTCACTTTTTCAAGTCACTGTAACTGTAAATGAATGGCTGGCGTCCAAAAGGGGGTAACCCTGATTTTTCTGAAACACACTTTTTTGCATGTTTGAATTGTCCGAAAAAATCTACGCCTCGAGCCGTTCGAGATGATTGATGACTGTTTTTACTTCTAAAAATTAATTATTGAACTTTATCGTGGGGTTAGGTTACCCAGGGGCTAGTTCGCGGCCAAAAGGGGGTAATCCCTCATTGAATCTTATGAAAACTCGGAATTTCTCGTTCTTTTTTGAAGTTCTGAGAGACAATATTACATCGTGCTGCCGTTTAGGTGCGCTAGGTTGAGGCTTACGGATGAGTGAATCCGTATGTGGACCAGTTTTATCGACATCGCGTTTCACGTTGTCACCAGTGTGTAAGCGATCATCCCCTACGGTGTATGACGCTCAAATTCTTGCTTTTTATAGATATTCCCTGGCTATTTTATGCTTCTTGCACGAATATATATTGTTAAGCATAGTTGTCCGAGTATTTGATAAAAGTTTTGTCTTTCTACATTGAAAAATATTGGCAGAATAATGTGCGATCGCGAGAACAAGTTCCAACATATTCCATGATCTAGACGAATTCTTAATGATTCACGGCATGAATATCATCAATAATTGAAATAAACAATGTCTCTTTCTCTAAAGTAAGGCAAGCAAAAACATCAGCTGTAAAGTATTGAAGACGTAAAAGTACGCGTGATCTGTGGGTCACCCCCATTAGGCCGTGAGGTACTCCCGGGGTTACCCCACCGAGCTACGAAAACGCTCATAAAATGTAAAATTCCGTATTCAATGGACTGGTATTTCTGGACATTGTGTATCGTAGAATCACCAACAATATAACTGATTTTGTCGACAAAAAGTACGTAAATTTGGAAATACGACAGTTTTTCCGGCTTCCAGTAAAAAACGGAAAATGAGGGTTACCGTCATTCAAATGTGAAATGTAACCGACTGTAACGCAGTTACTTTTTTGAAAAGTCGCAAGGTTGTTTACTGTAAGATTATTGATGAATGATGAATTCATCCGCAAAATTTAAGCCAAGCAAAAAATTGAAACTCACCACATAAAATGTTTTGGAAACCACGGTTGCATAAATGACGTATCAACTGTGGGACGCCGTGACTTTTTATCAAACACTGCAGCTATGACAACGTTGCAAAATACTTTGGTCAAATTATTTTTGCCTGACTCAACTTCAAAGTCGAATGTAACGCAAACCGAAACGTGATACCTTGGAAAGTGATAACCTTCACAGTTTGTCGTTGATGGAATTTGAGATTAATGCAAATGACAATAAATCGACAATTTCTTTTCATTTACGTTTAAGCAGGGTTTGGAAGTGACGCGTTACTCTGAAACGTCACATTTTTAGCTGTAATGATAACGTAACTCGTTACTTGAATGATAAAGTAACGATAAAGGTAATTAGTTACTCTTCACGCGGTAACGAGTAAATTTCGTTACGCGAAAGTAACGAAATTTCCGTTACTTTCACGTTACTCATTCTTATTTATTAGAAATTTTGAACGTTTTGAAGAATTTTGGAATTTTCAAGAGTATCGATGTTCAGAAGTTCGAGGGTTTCGAAATTTGGGAATTTCGAGGAGTATTACTTTTTGCAGAATCATGAAGCTCTGAAGTTTTGAATCTTTCAGAAGTATCGAAGATTTGGATTTCCGGGATATAGAAATTTGGAGAAATTTTAACGAATTTTAGAGTTTTAGTAACAATAACGGTAACGAGTAACAAAATTTCCGTTACTTTCACGTTACTAATTCTTATTTATTGGAAATTTTGAACGTTTTGAAGAATTTTGGAATTTCCAAGAGTATCGAAGTTCAGAAGTTCGAGAGTTTCGAAATTTGGGAAGTTCGAGGAGCCTTAGACTTTTGCAGAATCATGGAGTTTTAAAGTTTTTAATTTTTCAGAAGTATCGAAGATTTGGATTTCCGGGATATAGAAATTGGGAAAAATGTTGACGAATTTTAGAGTTTTGGAACCAGAAAGTTTTAGAATTTTCCAAGTTTCATATTTTTTGAGAGTTCTGAAGAGTTTTAAAGTTTCAATGCTTGGAAATTTCGGAATTTTGGAAGTTCTAGTATGTTTTAAAGTTTTTGAAATTTCAAAAGTTCTGAAGTTTTGGCACTTCGAAGTTCTGTCGATTAAAAAAAAATTCGGGCGTGTTAAAGAGTTTTGAAGTTGTCAAGCTTCGGAATTTTCACAGGTTGTAAAAATTTGAAAAGTTTCGAAGAATTCTAAAATTTCTGAGTTTTGGAATTGAGAAGGTTTGAAGAATTTTGAAGTTTTCTATCTTTGCTATTTCGATGTTGTGACGAATTTGAGAGAATTCGGGAGTTTTTGCGAATTTTGAAATTATTGTTGACATTAGGATTTTCATATGTTCCAAAAATTGTGAAGGTTTTGAAGCATTTTAAAGAACTCTAAACCAAAAGTTGTGGAGTTATGAATTTTATAAGTTTTTGCGAATTTTGAAAATTCCGAAGAATATTTAAGTTTCAGAGTTCTGAAAATTAGAAGTTTTGGAGAATTTCAAAGTTTTGCGATTTAGAATTCAGAAGTTGTTCAATTTTCAAAATTATGCAAGTTGTAGACATCCTAGAGAATTTAAGATTTTTGATCATTCAAAAATTTGGAAAAATTTCGGAGTTCTCAAAATAAAGAGTTGATAAGTTTTTCAAGATTTGGGAACGCTGTGTTTACAAAAGTCTCAAGAAATGTGTATCTGGATTCGCTCGAATTCGAAGTAAACAGTTTGAGAAACAAAATCGATTGATAACGTTTTTTATCCATTGTTTTTCGGTGTCTGAATGTTCAAATGAAGATAATATTTTTATGAGAAAAGTAACGGGACGTTACTTTTTCTAGACGGTCACGGTAACGAGTTACTTCCTTTTTTGGAGTAACGTTAACGTAATGAGTTACATACTTTACTCAAGTAACAGTAACGAAACGCGTGACAGTTCTGTGAGTAGCGTTCCAAACACTGCGTTTAACTTCAAAACGACCCAGAATGTTGAGAAATTTGTGAAAAATTAAGAATAATAATGACGAGCGTTCGAAAATCCAAACTTCTTATCATATGTCATATATTGTTACATATTTATTACAACCCTCACATAGAAAGAACGTGATAACATAGGTAGCACAGTTAGAAACAATCGATCATTGCCTGCTTTTGTCGAACAATAAGACGAACTTGACACCGAAAATCGAAACTTTACGATTGCATACAAACGAGCACTTAAGTCCCGAACAAAAATTCTTTTCTTTCAAAGAAAACGAAAATTTTTGCAAACGCTGCGCATTCGGAAGAAAAATCCGGCTCGAAGGACCATCCATGCTCACGCATTGTGATTCCAAAAACAATGAGTTATGAATAAAAAAAATTGAAAGATGCATTACTTCACGTGTAGAACAATAAACTTGTGTAATTAAGATCGCTACAATTGATGCGAAATATTGTTAGTCAGCAGAGCTTTCGTAGAGGGTATATGTGTGCTCGCGGTCTCGCCCAAATTGTTCTATATTCGTCTTTACTTGGGTTGAATGTGCATAAAACGGAGCAGTGGGAATTATAGAAGACACGTTAAACATAGACGACAGTTTGGTATAAAGAGCGGTACAAGTAGAACGGTTAACGAGGGAAGTTTCCAGTTTCTCAATGTGAAAATCCGCCTCGGGATGAACTCTTTCGCCTCGATCGCGATTTTTTGAGCTGATAGTTTTTTCTTCAGTTTCTTGGGAAAATGTAAATTTACGGAAAGGAAAAGTGCGATGGATGAAAATCAGGTGATGGTTTTTTGCATGTGAATAGTGCGTTTTAGCGAGTAGTGAAAAATCATTATCCAAGTTGCGAAATTTATTTTTCGTCCCTTACAGCTCCCAAAAAAGGCCCGGGAACATAATCTTATTGAGTTGCGAATTGCTGTTTTGATGAATTTTGAAAACATATTGGCACATTATTTTCCGATATTGCTTTTTGGGATTTGTGGAGTGAGAGGTGTTAGCCAGAGGCGTATCTAGGTTATGGCAAGCAGAGCACGCGCCATTGGCGCCAATTTCAGGGGGGCAAAAAAACACCTTGACTTTGTGAAATTTCGGCGTTTTCAGGAACCTTAGAATTTCGAAACCTCGAATTATTTCAACACTTTAATATTCTTCCGAATTCGTCAAAAATTCACAAAACCGAAAAACTCCGAGAAATTCCGAACACTAACACTTAAAAACGTCGACATTCTGTTCAAAACTTTGGAATCCATCCAAATTCGTCAATACTTCAAAGTTTTCGGAATTTCTGAAAACCTCTAAAACTGCAAAAGTTCACAAATTTGAAGCTTTGAGAGTTCTTCCAAACTTCGAAATTTACGGAATTTTTAACACGGAAGGTTAGAAAATTCTTCGAAATTGCAAAACTGTCGAAACTATCAAAATTTTGAAAATCGAAATACTCAACAAATGTCATACATAAAAATTGTTGAAAAATCGAAAGTAATGAACAATTTCTGAAGTACAAGACTTCAAAATACTGTTTAATTTTCTCAGAAATTCGTCAGAACTTCACAATTCCGAAAAACTTCGAAAAATTCCGAACACTAACACTTAAAAACATCGAAATAATAAGTCAAAACTTTGAAACCTATCCAAATTCGTCAATACTTCAAAGTTTCCAAAATTTCTGAAACCTCTAAAACTGAAAAAGTTTGTAAATTTTAATTCAAAGTTGAAGCTTCGAAATTCTTCCCCAAACTTCGAAATGTTTAGAATTTTTGAGACTGAAGGTTTCAAAATTCTTCGAAACTGCAAAACTTTCAGAATTACCAAAACTTTGAAAATCGGAATACTTAACAAATTTCATGTATAAAAATTGTTCAAAAATTGAAAGTAATGATATAATTTCTGAATTACGTAACTTCAAAATACTGTGAAACTCCAATATTCTCAGAAATTTGTTAAAACTTCACAAATTCGAAAAACTTCCGAACACTCACACTTCAAAACATCAAAATGATATCCAAAACTTTAAGACCCATCCGAAATCGCCAATACTCCAAAGTTTTCCGAAATTGCTGAAATTTTAAAAATCTGCAAAAGTTTTTAAATTTGAATTTGAAACTTGAAGCTTCGAAATTCTTCCAAACTTCGAAATGTTTGGAATTTATAAGACTGAAGGTTTTAAAACTCTTCGGAACTGGAAAATTTTCGGAATTCTCAAAACTTTGAAAATCGAAACACTTAATAAATTTCATGCATAAAAATTGTTCAGAAATTGGAATATTGAAAAATTTCTAAATTAGGAAACTTCAAAATACTGTAAAACTTCAATATTCTCGGAAATTCGTCAAAACTTCACAAATCGGAAAAACTTCGAAAAATTCCGAACACTAACACTTTACAACATCAAAATGATATTAAAAACTCTGAAACCCATCGAAATTCGTCAGTACTTGAAAGTTTTCGGAATTTCAAATTAAAAAAAAAAACCTAAACTGCAAATGTTCGCAAATTTGGAGGTTTGTAATTCTTCCAAACTTCGGAATTTTTGAGCTCCAAATTTTCAGAATTCTCCAAAACTGCAAAACTTCCGGAATTTCCAAAACTCCCAAAATCGAAAAACTGAACAATTTTCGTACTTAAAAATTGTTGAAAAATTGAACTTAGTACAAAATGTCTGAATTAAAAAAATTTAAAACAATGAAAAACTCTAATGTTCTCGGAAATTTGTCAAAACTTTACAAACCCAAAAATTTAAATAATTTCGAAACTTCCAAATCTGTAAAACTTCAAAAATCTCATATTTTAAACTCAACATTTTTCCAAAACTTGTAAATCCTTTTAAATTCTTGAAATTTCAAAATTCCGCATCTTTCAAAATTGACGAAAATTCTAAAAATTTTACGAACCACGCATAAATGGCGGGGGGGGGGGGTCAGTTCTCTGTCATGGGCACCATTTTTAGTAGATACGCTCCTGCATGTAGCTTCACGGACGCCTATGTATTTCTGAATATCTTGTAAATTCTGTAAAACACCAAAAAATTGATTAACAAAAACCGTGTAAATCCTTCAAAATTGCACAACTGTTCTGTTTAAATTTCGGATTTTGGAGAATGCTTCGGAGTCATGAGTAATTTTCGCAAAAAAGTAAAACATGAAGAAAAATATGTTTGTAATCGAAATAATTATTTTAATCTAAAAATCGTAGAAAGGAATTACATCAATTGCATTAACTCAACCATTTGAGAACCCTAAAAATGTTACGAGATGAAAAAATTTTGTTTTTTCCATATTTTGTTTATAACAAATGCTATTATGCAATTTTTTAACACATTACGGAACATGATCATTTTCTATTGCATAATAAAATCATAGAAACACTATAAAATGATTGAAAAAAGGGTACTAACACAACTAACCATTTTTCACGATTAATTTGTTTATAACTGCAATAATCATACACTAATTATAAAATGTCAAAGGGGTATTCTTGTAGAGAATTTTTTTCTCCGCAACTTTGTACTGATCACTTTTTTTCGAAAAATGACGCGGAAGAAAGTTACATTCAAAATAAAAACTCACCCGTATAATCCAAGATGGCGTAATTTCCCAGGGCGTTGAGGTGACTAATTTTTGGATTTAAGCTCCTTTTGGACCCCCAAATCGAACCCGAAAAGAATTGCGCTGTTTCCAATTTTTTATTGTTTATTCCTAAAGTTACTAAATCAAAACTTACAAAAGTCATAAAATTTTCCCAAAAAGTGTCCAAAAACACTTACAGATGAAAAAAAACAAATTTATAAAACATCGGCAAAAGTTCTCTAGAACTTGGAAAAAAATCATAAAATTACACAATTTTTAGCCCATTAAATTTATTAATCTCTAAAACTCCAAAAAATACATGAAATGACTATACCATGCAAAACCCATACTGCGCAAAAAGTAACCTCAAAAAATACCAAGACCCCATAACCTCCCCCTTAAAAAGTAACTCCGCTGCAGTGACAGTTCCTCAAAAAAGTAACCGTGCCTGTAACGTACTCCAAAGTGATTTGTAAAATTTTTTTCGCAAATGTCTGAATGAACCGTTTGACGAAATGTCATCATTCGTCGACCACGACGCCGGCGCGTCGCGATCGATCCGTTCCTCTTCTCGTTCGCAGTATAATATCGAGTTGCCTCTTCCACTCGGTGTCCATCTTTCCATCCAGTCCAGGGATCGTTTTTTCGATCCCTGGATTTTTCCTCTTTTGAAGAAAACTCCTTCCGGAATTTACCGTTCGAATCGGGACAGAGTTTTTCGTGACTTGACGCTAATTCGCGATGGCTCACTCGCGGGTCCTTCGGGACATGGAGTTTCGCTACGAGTCCCGATATCAGGACGACATTTACGAAAACGAGAAAAACGGTGCGGCTGCGGTGAGAAATGAAGTACGAGTTCAGATTTAATTATAATTTATTAAATGTTAGGAGTTGTGGGTGTTCAAGGTTGGTGAATATTGAATAGACGATCGTTTATGAAGGGTCTCAAAAGTTTTCGGGTTACAGTTAATTATTTTTTTTAAGGGTCGTTCTCAGAACTGTTTATGGTCTTTTTTGGGGATTTTGAAAAAAAGGAATTCCAAGAGTTGTGACGATGTTGGTAAATTTTTTCGACGGTGGGAAATTTCGCGGTTGCGAAAATGAAGTTTCGTGTACCTTCAAGTTTGTTGAATGAGAGAATAGACTATTTTTTGTCGAGGATCTTTGAAATTTTTGACCTTGTAGCTTAATTTTTCAAAGGGTTGTTTTTGGAGACAGCTATTTAATTGTAGGGTAAGTGAGGGAGAGTTAGGACACCTTTTTTTGAATGTTGTCGTTGCAAAAATGAAAATGATAATACGCTTTCAATTCTAATTGCTTATCTAAACCCTTGAGAATGAACCTTTGGAGTTGAAATAATACTTCTAATTGTTTAATAATAACCTAGCACGTTTTTTAGAAAAGTTGAGAATTCGTCGGTTGAAATTCTTGAGGGAGAGTTCGAACACTTTGAAAAAAATTGTTCAAGTTGTCAGAATGTATGTAAAATAAAATAAAGTAGACATCGGAATATACCCTTTTTCTGAGTTTTAGTGACGGTTCTTTGAAGATTATTATGCCAGCCAAAATTTGTCCGTTTATGGAAGACATACAAATTTTGTAGGTGAATTTACGTAACCTCATACGAATGACACTCAATAATTTATCAAACATAAAAAATAATCATGTTTTAGAACTCGCTTTTTTGTTTTAATGTCAAAACACACGTACACTGTAATTTTCGAAAAAACTGGGCTCACACAGTTGGATGGGGGCCAAGCGTCCGAACTCTCTCTTAATCTCTCAATTACCACCTATAGCTTAATTTTTCAAAGGGTTGCTTTCGGAAAAGGACATAACCAAAAATTACGTTCGGAGGGGGCTAAGGTGATTTTTACTCGAAATTCATCTAACAAGTTCGAAAGTGAAGTTTCATTGGGGAATTATGAAAATTTCATTAATTCTCGGAATTTTCAAAACTTTCTGATCTCTTTTAAATCTCTGGAATTATCAATATTTTTGGAATTCTTTAAATTGTCAAAATTCTCTAGACTTTTGGAATTCTCGGAATACTCCAAACTTTGAAAATTCGCGAAATTGTTGAAAATCTTGAAATGTTCAGAATGTCCAAATAATTCAAGTATCTTAAAGTTTCAGAAATTCGTAAAATTGTCAGAATTTCAATAATTATCGAAGTATTGTAAATTTTCAGAATGTTTAGAACATTTTCAAATCTCTGACATTATAAAAATTTTCGAAATTCTAAAAATTTTGACAATTCCTAAAAGTTTGGAAATTTTGAAAATCCTTTGAACTTTGAAATTCATCAAAATAGTCGAAAATCTTGAAATATAATAAAAATGTTCCAACTTAACAAAAGTTTCTTGAAATTTTCGAAATTCGTAAAATTTTCCAAATTTCAGTATTGTCGAAACTGCCTTAATTCTCAAGATTTTCGAAACTTCTTCAAATCTCCAAAATTTAAAAAATTTTTGGAACTATTGAAACAGAAAAACTAAAAACTTTCGAAATTCTCTAAATTATTAAAAATCTTAAAATGTTCCAAATAATCAAGTTTCTCGAAACGTGAAGAATACGTGTATCAATATAATTGTATCAATATCAAGAATAATAAAAATATTGTCAATTTCCAGAATTCTTGAAACTTTTACGAATCTCTGAAATTTATGAAAATTTTGCGATTCTTGAAATTTTCAGAATTCCAATAATTTCCGAAACTCTTAAAATTCTTCAATTTTTGAAAATTCTCAAAATTCTTGAAAATCTTGAAGTGTTGAAACAAGTTTCTCGAAAATTTTGACACTTGTGAAAATCAGTATTTTTCAACTATTTTTTTCAAAATATAACTTTTCGCAATGTGCTAGATTTTTCAAATTTTCCCAGAATTTTGGGGAGAGCTTCAGCCCCCTGAGCCCCCTCCCGGGGTACGTGCTTGCTTTTGGATACAGCAATTTACTTGCATCGAATTTTGACACTTTCGGGGTAGTTCGCGGATCGATAAGGGTGGTTTTAAGGACTTGTTTAGGGTTGTACAAAATATGGTTCATTACTCTAAGATCCTAAAGACTTGATTGAATTTTTGTCGGTTTCGATCTTCATATTAGTTTTTCCGAAAAATATTACAGTAGAAACTTCCCTCAAGTGTGATTTTCAGAGTTGTCACTCGAGTTTGATGAATTTTCTCCCAAAGAAATTCAAGGAGGTGTGACTGTATATCGAACTTATTTAAGAAGACTTTTAGTATACAGCTGAACGTCGATCGAGTGCTCGGCTCGGGGGTCTTAAGTAAACATTATACTCGATCGAAGTAGCGAGATAAGACGGGTAAAAACACCATCAGGTAGAAACCTCGAGGGACCCAAGCCCAAAAATGAAAAAGCATTAATGACTTTCCAGGCTTCTGGAATTCGCTCCCTGCTGTGAAACTCGGAGCCTTATCGCTGCCGAGATCTTCACGGTAGATAAGAGAGCACTCTATCGAAGTTTACTCGATCGACATTCAGCTGTAGTTTTAGAAAGATGCGAAGGTTCGGTGGTTTCATTAAAGTTGGTTTTATTTGGCAAAAAGCCAAACGGGGGCTCTTTGCCGGCTCTGGTCGATAATTATTGATGCCGGGTCTTTATATGTATATGGTTTCCTTTTACTTGACAGCTCCCGGGGTGGAGCGCACATGGCGCACTTTGATTCTAATTCATTGTCCAGTGTTTTGACAAGTGCAAAGGAGTGGCTTTTCTGTCGATGATTTAATTCCAATTTCAACAATCTATCAAGTTCCTTAATTGAAGTCTGGAAACCCTAATAGTGTTGAGTGCCATTTTTTTAATTTTCCAGGGCAGCGGAAAAAGATTATTATTCCAACGCTTGTTAGTAAAAATTAATAAAATTCCGTTTTCATGTTTTTGTAACTATATTAATAATATTCTAGAGTTTGATGTATGAATATTATTTTTTCGGAAAGTTATACGCTCTTGAAGTGTTGGGAGAGTCAAGTCCAGAGGATATGGTACTCCTGTTTCTATTAAGTCCATTTTAGCCACAGTGTATATTAGAATTAAATTTCGAAAAACGTTAATATATATTTTGGAAACTTGAGTAATTATGAAATTCCTGAAAAATATGAGAATTTTCGCAGTTTTCAGGATTTCAAAATGTTGATAATTATGAAATTTCGAAGATTGTAAGAAATTCGGGAATTTCAATGTGAATGCTTTTTAATTTTTTTTTTTCGCAGATAGTTATTGCCATCATATATTCACATTACTTTTATTGTTACCCAAGAATGTTAATGTAAAATTGTTTTTTTTCCTTGACAATGTACATTAGCATCTTTCTGAGGTCATTTTTCTTTTCCTCCGTGAGCCCTTCCGGAACAAGCGCATTAATTACGATTTTTTTTAGTTAGTTAGATTGACAATTAGTCAGATTGCACTCAATCAGATTGGCAGGAGAGGAGCATAATGGCATAAACGTTCGATAAAACTGGGAGCGTTTCGGAAAAAAGACATAGTTGTCCATAACACTCAATTGGACTTGATAAAAATAGGACTACCGCAGGTAGGGAACTCAAAAATCGGACAACTTTAACAATTCATTGGAAGAAATTTTCATATGCAATCGCGATTTTTCAACTACCTTTGTGTTGGCATTAACTTAGAGAGTAATTTTCTGCAAAAAAACGCATTTCGAAAAAAGTCGCACTTCACACTATTAGGATTTCCACCCTTCAAATAAAACAAGTTGCTCACAATTTTCCCGGAGAACTGTAGTTTTCGAACCTTTTTCGAGCAGGCATGAAAATGAATAAATTTTTCACGTATACAGGAAAAAAATTAATCTCATGAACAGAATACGCATGAAATTCTAAAGGCGCAAAAGCTTTTAAGGAACCTTGAAATTTCAATTGAATGCGACCTTTACCGCCCTAAACTATATCGATCACATACAGTGTGGTATTTTAACACGAACACTGAAATAAGTCTCGCTTTCTACGATGTATTTTCCGAAATTTGAGAATCGATAAAACCAATGATGATAATATAAGGATTTGAGAAATCAGTTGAGTAGTTATGAAGGCTACATCGGTTACAGGGTGGGAAATTTAATTATCCGTTGTTGTTTGATGGCCATCGATAGAAACTAAAAAATTGGAAAAATGGTTTTGGAAATTCGAGAATTTTTCAAATCTCTAAGAATGTTTGAGTATCTCAAGATTTCGATGCCGAGAGTTTTGAATTCTGTTATCAAAGGATTTGAGTTCGAAGCTCCGAAGAGCAAGTTTCAAAGTTTCTCAACTTGAGATTTTAAATTTGATAAATTTTCGAGATTCCCAGCTTTAGAGATTTGCAATTTGACACAATTTCCGAGCGTTAGAAGTTTACAAAATTTTACAACTTGTAAACTTTAGAATTTTTCGAAAATTCAAAATTATTGATAATTTTCGAAAACTTTAACATTGTAGAACTCGCAAAGTTTTTGAAGTTTCAAAATTTCACAATCTAGAAATTTCACAGCTTTGAAACTTCATAATTCATCTAAATTCGTCAAAACTTCAAATCCCCAACCTTCAAAAGATTTCAAAACTTGTAATTTAGCTTGAGAACTTGGGCAATTTTATTTTCAAAACTTGTCAACTTTCAAAACTTCAAAATCTTACGAAATTCTCTAAAAACCCGAACATCCTCAGAGCTCCGCAAAGTTGAAAATTCTACACACTCTCAGATTTTTGAAATTTTCAGATTTTTTTTTCGGAACTTTCGAAACTTCAAAGCTTCCAATATTTCTAAAATTGAGGAAAATTTTGACAATTTAACAATCTGGTGCATTCTCTGAGTTTAAACATTGTTATTCAAACTGATACAGTAAAAGAAAAAAATACAGCATCATTTGAACAATTTTGTAAACAATTCAGGACAGATGTTCGGCGCCCTCGGATAGGCCACTCGTACCAATGCATCGATCTCGTCACAAAGTTCCAACTTCTGCCCCTTGGTGCGAAATATACTATTTCATGTAATTTTTTCGGGCAAACAAATTTTCTCGTTAATTGAAAAGTTGAAGACAGAACATATTTCAAATGGAAAAATTTGAATGTTCAACAATTCGAAAAATTAATGAACAATGACAAACTGTTTGAAAACAAATTGTAGATTGGGAAAATAACTTTTGCGTCATTCATTTCTCGGCTTTGAGACGAATTGGAAAGTCGATAAACAATGACAAATAGCTTATGCGAAAATTGGTGACAAAATTTTTTGTCTTCTTTTCAAATTTTTCGGCTTGGGTCAGTTTGGACAATAAATCGATGATAACAAATTGTTCATAAACAAATTGTGGGTAAGAAACGTTTTTTTTGCTTTAAAAATTTTTCGGCTTTAAGAAAATTCAGAGAAATAATATGAGATGACGAATTGCATACGAACAAATAGCAAGTAGCCAATCTTCCTTGTAAAGTGCGTCGAATTTTTTACCCCGAGACGGGGCCAATATACATACTATACTGATCAAAGCCTGAGAAGTCGAGGTCATACCACCCTTAATCAAAAAGTAATGCATTATTATGAAACTTTCTGCAGTGACGCGCCCAACGGGCGCGTTGACCAAATCTAGTATACTGTATAATTAATATAATGTGACATGAAAACAATTATACGTAATAATTATGTTTCATGTATGATACAAAAATAATTAGTACATTATATTATTGTATACAGTATCAATGACACAGTATGAAATGGATAGAAATAGTATATTGTGCGACTAGTGGGAGAAAGAGGAGATTGCTCGAGCGTGGAGATTACATCACGAGCGTAGCAAGTGTGGCAACACGAGAGTGGAATCTCCTCTTTCGACCAATAGTCGCACACAATATTTTAATCAACAATCGCGAGAAATATGTGATTTCATGGCCCTGCTGAGAGGGGGGGGGGGGGGAAAA
>JAPYZK010002477.1:0-25666 GCA_030522785.1 Platygaster equestris | reverse complement strand
CGGGGTTTTCCATGGTTTCCCCCGCGGGTCGATAGAGGGAAAATCCCCAAGTCGACGTGAATACCAAGTAGTGTAATGAAGTCGGCCATGGACGTGGGAAGCGGGACGAAAAAATATATTTGTTCAGGTAAAAAGAGACCTGAACCTCAAAGACCCGCCAAGGGTGCGAGTATCCAGAAATAAAAAAAAAAATAAAATACTACTTTGAGTTTTAAATCAAAATATTCAGATTTCATAATTATCAGATGTAAAAAAATTTTTTATTTTGAATTCTTGATTTAAGACTTTGAATTCGAATCCCAAAAAATTACATACAGTTTATTCAGTCATACAAATTTGGCTGTGCCAATTTTTGAAAATTTGAATTTCAACTATCGAATCTTAAATTTCCAATAAACAGCTTCAGATATGTTATAACTGCTTTCTGAATACTATTTTCAATATAGAAATGGCACATTTCGCATGAGTTGAAAAATAATTACTTCACTAGTTGCCAACTTTATAATATTCTACATGGTAAAAGCGTATTAAAAAATGACAACAGTGTAAAAAGTTTGCACTTTTTCCATGGCGTTGAATAAATAAATGAATAAGTTTTACGAATCATCACCTCCCATTTTCAGAAAACCAAACTTGATGGAAAAGACAATCATATTGGATGATTCAGACCCAGTTCAAAAGGAAATCCCTCCATCTGAAGAAGATAGTCTGATATGTGCCATCTGTTTAGAAAAATACAAATTTCGAGAGCCGTACACTACACCCTGTGGACACATTTTTTGCAAGACTTGTTTGTTTACCTGCTTGAAGAAGACCAAAAAATGCCCAGTCTGCCAACGTCCCAAAATCAGAGAGAGTTTGTGCTATCGTTTGCACTTGTAATGCGACTATTTTCTTTTTAATGTCAAACTTACACCTTAATCAAATTCTGTCAATTTTCGTGAAACAAAGAAACAAAAAAATACTCGAGAGAAAACGTCTGAAAAATCACTCAGGTTCTAATGTGTAATTTTATGAATCATAGCAAACTGTAATTTATAGAGAAAAAAATTCTACTGGTCCTACCTTCATTGTATACATATTTGGATCAACAGAATTGTTGCGGGAAATTATTTTGACATAAACTACAGTTTTATACGTTTTATAATAAATTAAGTGTAGACAATAATGCTGAAACGGTGTGTATTAACAACGAGTAAATGCTAATTTATGAAGTATGTATTAAGTATTCATACTCTGAATGTATGTGTGAGGTGTAAATATTGGTGATTGGTGTTCATTAAATGGTTTCATATAAATAAACCTTTCATTTTTCCAACCACGAAAAATCAAAGTGCGAAAATTGTCTGACCATCCGGATTTTAAAATCTTATCCATGCCGATATTTGTGAGAAAACCTCGAAAATCCATGCTTAGATTTCAAAATACATGCAATATTTAGTTGATACTAAAATTTATAAAAACATTAAAACCTTCGTGTGTAGTGGGTTATATGGATGCGAAACATGAACAATGGAATAAACGTGAGTGAGGAGGAAGCTGTAAAAAAATCAAACGCAAATTTTCAAGACAAAAAATTTTTCACGTTCATCAAAAATTTCTAAATAATACAGAAAAAACCTACGCCATCGATAATTAACGAAGCATCACATCTCTGAAGGCAAAACCATCCAAAAAACAAAAGAACATCCGAGGATCTGCAATGCAAAACACAACAGACGTTATCTTCAATTTGTTTTATTCAAAGGTCAATGATATTTCTTCTTAATTATAAAACCAAATAATATACTTGATGGATAATAAAATGAACAAAGGGCCATGAACAATACACATCATAGGTTGAATTTGCTGCCTTTGTACAAAAAACTATGTACAAGCAATGATTTAGGGATGCTGATAAATACTTTCTCAAACATCGCGTGAATTTCTTCAAAAAATCGTAGTCTACAAAATCATAAAGAACAAATCACATACGTGTATCTCCGTATCAACATCGATTCAAAAACATGTTCGTAACGTTCCGAAAAAAACGTTACTCAACTCGCGAAATGATTTCCCACCATCAATGCTCATTCACGATATACGATATTTATATAATATGTATAACTATACACCTACAATAATTAACAAGACAAGTCCTTAACTCGAAATAATCGAGCTAACTTTTTGTCGCCTTAGAGTAATTCCAATGCAGTTCACTTGGTGACGTGCATTTCGTGGTTCTTTCGAAACCTTGATTTATCGCTCTTTCGCGATTTTGTTACTGTCATTTTGATTTTTATACGAACAAACAAAAATGGGTTTGAAAATTTCCTTGTAAGTTAATTTTTTCTCCTAGGCGAACTTACCAAATTTTCGTAAGTTTGAGAATTATGAAACTTGTGAACATTTTCCGAGTCGCCACCCCAGGGAAATTTTCAAGGTTCAAAATTTGTTTATTCATATGAATACTAAATTTACGTTTGGAGGAGGAGTGGTCTGTTTTTTCATGAGCACGCAAAAATGGTTTCATTGTCCATTCATTTTCTCATTCCGTAGGTTTTTCAGTATTTGAAAATTGTTGCATTTGATATCTCATGTAAATAGTACAAAGGTTAGCAGTAGCAGTCTTGAAATTTTAGCTTTATCTGAACGGTATACATGAATGGCAGTACAAACTTTTATTATACTTTTTAGTGGAATAATTCTTGCAAGTATTATTCGAGGCTTGAACAACGATTATTTCGATAGGAAGAAAACTGAATGTTTGAAAGTGAGTTTCTGAAAGTATGCAAAGAGGATTCAAAACGTGTAATTTTTTTATTACGAATCAAAATGGCATGCAAGTAAGATTTTGAAGAATTTGAGTTAATTTGAAAATAAACTATACCTAATTTTGATTTCGATATATTACACCGAAATTATAATTTCGCGGAATTTTCTGTTAAATTGTTAAAAATGAGAACAATATCAGTTTCCAAATTTTTTTTCAAAGCATCCGAGTTGAAAAAATGTGTTTATCGAACTTGTGACTACATATGATATTTTCTATCATTTTTCAGTCTGTATTACAATAACATGTTGAAAATGTATGTTTGAGTTATTCATTTTGCAAGTACAGCAACGATCAGGAATAAAATAAACTGCCCTTATTATCAATGAAAAATGTCCCATATAATATACGATTATTATGAAGGGCATTTTAAAAAATAACGAACATAGAAAAATTTCCATCTCATATGAAACACATTCCTTTCAAATAATAATAATTAAAAACATTAAAATTTTTCTTCACTGCATTTTTTCAGTCAGCCTGTCTTCACAAGACACATACAAATTTCAGTCAAAAATATTCACATTTAAAAATATTCAAGAACGCGTTTAAATATCACGTTCGAGAATGTCTGCAATCAAAGTTTCATCCTACGAACAAACCTAAATACCGTATCAATAAATAATTCACATAAAAAATAATACTCCGCATTGAATTGGAATAATTAGAAGTCTAAAAAACAAAACATTAGAATGTAAAATGCAAATGGAATGTAAAGGGAAAAAATGTCAAACGGAAACCCCAAAAACCTTACTCCGAAGTAAAATGGTATAATGGTATAATCTAAATGGCATATTCGTATTTTGACTGCAATAAAAAATTTGACGGAAAAACCGTAGAAAATGGTGTAGGAAGGTCGTTGCTTATAAAAATCGTACAAAAATGGTAAATATTCTAAATTCCACTCCTCCAGTTTTTACAATATCAACTTTCCACTCAGCCTTGGCGTTTCTCACATAATTTATAACGTTTTATGGCAACACTGTGAGTGAGCACTCAGAAAAAAGTTTTGTTAATTTCAACAAAAGACTTTTTTTTTACCTGTCGCCAACAAACATTTCGTTGACTCAATTAAATATTTCGTAGAACTATATAAGAGTTTCATCGAATCAACAAAATGTTTTCTTATACGGACACTATAAAATATATTGTTAAATCTAACAAAAATTCCCTAAGACTGAATTTTTCATCGGGCTCACAAAATTCTTTGCTGAATCAACAAAATATCTAGCAGAAAAAACAACTTTTGCAATAATAACACAACTGGAAAAATTGTGTGTCCAAATGACAAATCGTTTTGTTAGATCGGCCAAATATTTAGTAGAACTAACAAAACGTTTTGTTCTGTAAAACTGACAAACGGTTCGATGGATTACCGAAATATTTTATAGGACTAATGATTAACAAATATTTTGTTGGACTTTCGGAATCGCGTTTTTGTTAAATCGACACAAACTTTTCTCTGAGTGAAGAAAGAATGACGAAGGAAGGTTACGCGTTAAGACCTTGGCGCTTTTCTTCTTCTAACATGGCGTCTAACTCGTCGGTCAAATTGGCGAGCATGTTGCCAATGTCATTGAGAACATCGGCGGGTTCGCCTGAGCCACCCCCGCTGCTCGAGCGGTGATGGCCGATGTTGTGACTCGGACTGTTGACGTATTCCTGGACCCTGCCTGTGCGCTGTTTTATAGTGCCCGCGTTTTCGTTCGCAAAAGGTAACGAATCCGACTCGGTGCTAGAGCTCGACTGAAACAGTTCGAAAAAATTCAAGACACTGCAGAAAAATTCACATTTATGAATCAAGTTACAAAAAAATATTAAATTTCGATGTTTGTAACTTAAAACCAAAAAACATCCGAAGATTGGAAATTCTAAAATAATTATTTCTAAAATAACAAAATTCGATTTTATATACGTATTTTTTATTTATTTCATACAATTAACAATATTCACTGCTCATTGACGAACTCTACTAATCTTATGTAATGTTTATTGTTTATCTTATGTAGTGTAATATTCACCCTAGTGACTCTAGTTTTTATAAAAACCTTATAAACAATTTTTATAAAAATTTTTGTAAGGTCAGTTTTATTAAAGTTCTACTAAAAACCCTAAAAACTATATTTTTTATAAAAATTTCTTTTCAACGTTTTTAAAAATATGCAGAATTTTTTCTAACCTTTTTTGGATTATTTTGCTGATGTATATACCATTTTCAACAGTTTATGAGGCTCTAGCTCAAATTGCGTTTCGAAAGAAATTAAAAAATTTTTTGGAGGCAGCGGGATTTGAACTTGCGACCTTTGCATCAGAAATCCGATAGTCAACTTTCTTGTCAATTTTAAAATTCTATAAAATCATATCTTTTTTCGTTTTATAATTGCTACAAAACGTTACGAACATGATTTTCTATTCCCTTGTGTAATAAAAACGTATCAAATATTACTATAAGAGAAATTCCTTATATCAGGGAAGTTTTTGTTATAAAAATATGAAACTTTTTAGAAAAATCGCGGGGTTTTTATAAAAAAAAAGCTTTTATAAGAAAATTTGAAGGCTTTCGATTGTTTTTATAAAAAAACAGATGAATTCTATGAAAAATTTGACAGATTGTATGAAAAATTTTTTTTTATAAAAATCGAAAATTTTATATAACTTTTATAAAATCGACCCTACAAAAAAACGAATATTTATAAATAATTCACTTATTTTATAAAAATTTTGCCTGTTTTTATAAAAACTACAATCACTAGAGCAAATGAATAAAAAAAAATCGATTTCAATTATTCTAACCACTTCTAAATCGAATCCCCATAATATCAGTGGGATAGCACATAGAAACCACATCTTTCGAAATTCCATTTTCCAATCTTTCTCCATTTCGTCGACTCACTTTGAAACTGGCATCGGAACCATTACGATGCTGTAGCGCCAGGGTGGCGATGAGTTGCTCCTCGTTAACGTTGGCCCAGGAACGAGACATGGAAGACGGCGGCCGGTTGATTTGGGGCGAGGAGGATAACGCGGTGACGGGGGCTGGCGCCGGGGGCGGCGGGTGGTGGAGGTGGTGATGGTGAAGATGATGATCGTCGCAGGACGACATGGGCACGGGACCGCTGCAGTCTATCACGACATCCCCCGTGACCATCGTGCCCATTTGCGAGCTCTGCCGTATCGGGGGCGAGGGGGGCAAACGTTTCGACAAATTCGGGCTGCTGTCCAATCCGTACGTCAATTGGTACTTGTTGTCGAAATCCCGTGGCAACGATTTGAACTGTCCCGGGGTCGCTGCGACCTGTAATTTCATCAAAGTTTCATATAGGATGTAATTAAAATTTTTTACTCCGAATTTCCGAAAAATTCCGTGTCTTATAAAAATGTCGGAAATATTGATACGTTCGAGAAATACTTCAATGTACAAAAATACATAATTATAAATAAAACGTAATCATTAATGGAATAACAGTCATGAAAAAAAAAACCTTGGCGACTGGTCGAGGACGCACAAGACAGTGCCGGGGCCTCGGGAGAGTGCCACCCCCGGCGGCCTCGATCGACCCCTCGTTCGTGGGGGTGAGGTCGCCGTCCTCGTAGCTCCTCGGGCGCCAGTCTACGGAGGGCACTTGAGGGTGCACCGTCGTCTGCGCCGGCATTGGGGGCGCGTAGCAGCTCAGACCGTGGGGAGCGTCCTCGAGGCTCTCCAAGGATTTTCCCCGGGAATGGCCACGGGGTGCTACGCCCGCGGCGCCGACGTCACACCCGGCGCCGTTGCCGTACTCCACCAGGCCGCCCGTCGGCACGGCCCCGTACATGCTCCTCCATGCTCCGGCCCCGGATGTGCCCTCGTTCCCTCCTCCACCACCCCGCTGAAACGACCTCAGCACCGGCGACGAGCAATCCTCGTCCGGGGACGGCAAATCCGGACCTCCCCTTTGAATAACCACGTCCTGCGTGCACAAATGCCAATATTCAGTCTTCGCTTGCCCCTCGGCGAGGTATTAATTAACTGAGAAATTGGCTGATCGTGGGACGAGTCGGGACCGATTCATCGAGGGACTAATTTTGTACTTTTCATATTTTTGAGTTGAGGAAGTATGAATTTTAAAAGCCCGAAATTTCAATTTTTAGGTTCATTAGATTTGGATGCAAAATTTTGAAATTCATTTTGATAACCGAAATTCGAAATTTTTGCTATCCAGAAGTCGAAAAATTCGAATTCTGAAAAATCAAAATTGTAATATCGAATAAATAATGTTTTTCATTTTTCGATAGTTTGTTACTTCGTATTCTAGGAGTTTTATAATAGAAATTTTCAGAATTTGATAAATTTTGGAACCTTTAACATAAATAATTGGAAAGTGAAAATTTTCCATGATATAAATTTTTTTGAAAGATAATAGAATTTACGAAATTACCACGTAAATGTACTATGAAACAAAAATTCGTAAATTTTGCAATTTAAAATAGAAAGTACGAAATTCAAATTATTACAGTCTGATAAGTATATTTTTTCCCAAAACGTACAGTTTGAAACAGATCGGTACTCATTTCCAAATCCCAAATTGGAAGCATTTTCCACCACTACCTTAACCATTTCCCCAAGAAGGAAAACAATCTAGTTTGTGCGAAAAGTTCAGCAAGGGTCGATAAACCCCGGAGCAGCACTCGTCATTGGAAAAACAAGTTTCGCGCACAAGGTATAATCCACAAACCTGGTTCTCGAACTTTGTTGATATATTTTTTAACAATGCCCATATAAAAAACCGCGAATCAGGCAGATTTCAAAAGTTAACTGATACAGAGTACCAAATTTATCATCGTCAATCAGAGACGCAACTATCGCTGTTACGAGTGCTTAATCGAACACTTACATTCGTCGAAACATTATTATTACACTAGTTAAAAAATCTACTATTTTTCATAATCGCCGTTGACAATTTCAGTTTTCGCCGCCGTTTTTCGTGTAAAATCGTTGAATTTAAAGTTTTCAAAAACCGATACGAAATTTCTAAAAATTAAAAAATCCTGGAATGCACCAAATTTCTCGTAATCTCAGGAAAAAATGGCTACAATTCAGTTACATTTAATTTAAGTCTGTACTACTTCAAACAAGCGTCATGAAACCGAATCATTTGACTTTCTTGTCCAGCATTTGGAACAACCAAAATAAAAGTTCCCTCATGATTATTGTTCCGCGTGCATAAGATTCCTCTATTTTCATGCTCTAAAAGGACGTCAAGTTCACAGCGTTCTAACCTGCGTATGTCCAGGGTGAGGCGGAAGTCTCGCGAGATCGAGAGGTTGAATGCGCTTGCCGGCGCGAATGTCCTTAACTCGTTTTATGGCGAGGAGCAGTTTCTTTTGATGGCCGAGACGCACGATCCCGATATCTTCGAGATCCTCCCAAGTGAGCGTCGTCACGTCCTCGACCGAGCGCATACCCTGTTGATGGAGAGCACCAAGATATTCCTCGAGCCTCAATAACCTGAGCCACTCCTCCAGCGATCCTGGGATATGTTCCGGCAAACCGTCACCCACGTTCAAATTGTCTATCTCGGCCTTCAAACGTTTTCTGTGATTCGGCTTTTTTATGCCTGCGGAACCAACGATTCACATTCAATTTACAACCTTGCGCAATTTGCACTGAGCACTTCCAACGGCGACGGTCAATTTTATTATCCTAGTGCATTCGGAAAATGACAAAAGTGAAAAAAGTTTGATAAAGTAATTCATTACCGATAGCCGTGAGATCTTCGGGGGTCATCCGGGTGATGGTGGCGAGGTCGTAGCCCGCGGTAGCGAAAAGGGGAAAGTACTCCTCGAACTGGAGTTCCGTGAGCCAGGCGTGGACGATGTCGAGATCGGCAGGCCTGTCTGGATGGCTACCGAGGGAACTGATGGAACACCTAGGGGACGATGTGAGGGCGCCAGGACCCCGCGGGCCCAGATGGTAGCCCGAGGCCCTGCCAGAGTCCAGGGACGCCGTCGAGTGCCTCGAGCCCGAGCCGGACCCTGAACTCCCGGGGCTGTCCCGGCCTGGGCTTTGTGTCATATCGATGCCTGCAATTATTATCATTTTTTTTTTACACATGCAAAAAGATGGCCCTTTTTCATGCACGAAATGTGGGCGTAAAATGACATTTTTCATTGATATAGTATAGTAGTGCGGAATAAGTGCGCGCAAAATATTTCCGCACCAGTTTTGGAAAATTTTCAAACCGTGTAAAATTTTTGACATTTGAAGAAATTTTGATGAACTTCGAAAATTTTTCAAAATTCCCGAAATTCTCAAAATTGCCAAAAATTTCCTAAATTTCCAAAATTCTCAAAATTTCTAAAATTTCCGAAAATTTATAAAATTCTAAAAAGTTTCAAATTCCCAAAATTTCCGAAAATGTACACAATTCTCAACATTTCCAATAATATCCAAAAATTACAAAAATTTCCGAAAGTTTCCAAAATTTCAAAAAATTTAAAAAATTTTAAAATGGCCAAAAATTTCAAAAATTATCAAAATGTCGAAAAAATTATAGAATTTTCAAAAATTTTCAAAATCTTTGAAATTTTCGAATATTTCGAAGATTTTAAAACTTCGCGAAAATTTTTAATTTTTTAAAAATTTGGGCATTTAAAAATGTTTTAAATTTTTTGTAATTTTGGAAACTTTCGGAAATTTTGGTAATTTCTGGAAATTTTTGGAAATGTTGAAAATTTTGAGAATTATGGAAATTTTGAAAAATTTGTGAAGTTCAAATTTCTTCAAATGTCGAAATTTTTACACGGTCAAATTAAAAGTTTCAATACACAAAATTGCGTTATCGGCCTTCTTTTACGATAATCTCAAAGCTGTTTTGGTAAATAAAAAAAAAAAAAAAAAAAAAACATGCAATTTAATACCAATTCAATGTCCAAAATGATAGAAAAAAAAAGAAAAAAAAACACACAGATTTAAGAATTTCCCAAATTTTTAAATGTCGAAGTTAAGAATTTTATCCAAAACAAAGCAAACAGGGTTCAAAAATCAAAATTTGAAAACCAGAATAATCCAGGATATAAAAGTTTATTTCCAAAAGGAGTTCAAATTCTAAAACATTAAAGTTGAAAATCTGAAATATTTATACGTACATAAATCCAATCTGAGAGGATGGAATGAAAAGTCTCACCTTGGTCCTCGGCGTGCGCGTATTTGCCCACGACGGGCGGAAAAACGAAGCCGGGATGGGTAAAAATCGGTCCCGGACTTTTTCCCGAAGGCATGCCGTACGAGCCGTCGTCGCCGACTCCACCGCCTCCGCCTCCTCCGCCGACGCCACCGACGCCGCCGCCGCTCGTGAAACAGCCATCTTCGCTGCTCGCGTAGCCCGCTGAACCGAAAGACGAGCCGGAATGCCGAAATACGTCCGGCACGGCCGGTGGTGCCACTTTCTTAACCTGAGTTACAGCTTTCGTCGGCCGGTTCATTCCGCCAACTGCAATCAACATTTTTCATATTTTTATGCCACTCCGATCCTCCCTGGCCCCGTTTCTAATTTATATCCCGCTTTTTGCCCTTTTTACTTTACCCACGCTCCAATTATCTCGTGAGCCTTATTTTCGCCAACGATCATTACGCCCATCATTTTTATTGCATTCCGAGAGAACTTTCCGAAAACAGAGATCGAAAAATAGAAATTACAATGGCTAATATGGGATTTTTATTCCAAAATTTCTAAACATGAACGTCTTAATTTAAATAATACATTTTTAACCTATCCTGAAAAATCGAAAACTAATAGAAATAGTATGTATTTCGTTTGAGTTCCGATTTTTTTGGGATTATGAGGTGGCATCGAGTGACAGGACAATTTTCAAAAAATTCTCAAAAAGCTGGAATAGAAAAAAACCACTGATTCTAAGTAAATTTTCTGACAATGGTTTTTTTACTGACATACATGGAAATTTCATTGTTTTTCAGTGAACTATTCGCTGTTGACCGTCTTCATATGTGATTTCGCTGCCTGGCAAATTCAATGATGAGGTCCATTTTTTCAACAGTCAAAATCCGTGGTTTAAACTTTCTTAATTTTGACAGAGAAAGGGAACTTTTTTCAAGCTATAGCTGATGAGATGAATCGATTGTAGTCGAGTTTAGCATTAAAAAAATGTCAACAATCGTTTATAAATACAAGAACAAAAGCTTCTGAAAATATTTTCAAGCTTTTCGATCTCGGGATTCAAACCCAGGACCTCCCAATTCGAAAACTGCGGACATAGCCACACGACCACTATATAAACAACAAATTTCGCAGTATGTCAAAAAATAAAAAATTTGTTCGCCCATCAACGAGAACTCCACTCGATACAACTTCATCATGGAACAAAATTTCCCGTTGAAACAACTTCGATTCAACGAAATATTCCACGCCAATCTCTTCTCCGAGTGCACTTCGCAACGCCAGTTCCACCCAGCATTTTTTTCGTCACAATGATAAGGCTCTTTTGCACGCGCGTTTACGACTTTTTCATCGCCCAACGCATTACCAGAAAAGGAGCGAGCGATGGCTCTTTGATTTACATGGACGCGCAACTTTCTACCTTTCTCCGTGTTCATTTCGCCTCCACACGCCTGCATTGTGTTGACATCGAGTGGCTAATTGAGAGAAAAATGACACGTTTCATATTCCGGAGGTTGTTCTAATGATTTTGCCAAGCAACGAAATTAAATTGAAAATAACTCGTCATCATTCATTTGTGATAGAGGAACACAACATTCGAAGCTCAATAACCGTGAAAAGGCTGACACGAAAAAAAAAATTATATCACTGACATTCACCGTTCTCCAAATTTTCGAAAATTTTATGAAAAATTTGGACACTTGCAAGATCACTTAATGCCACATCGGCGATGTCCATAAACTTAGCAAAGCTTGTGGAAAAACTAATTTTGTCGCTCTTATTTTTTGAAAACTATAGCGATTTCTGCTAACTTCACATAAACTTAGCAAAGCAAAAGTTCGAAAAATGACAAAAATGCAAAGTGAGCTGGAGCTAAATTTGCCGCTAATTAGTTGTGAAAAATGAATTGAGTCGCTTTTATTTTTCAAAAAATACAGCATTTTCTGCTAACTTCACACGAACTTAGCAACGCAAAAGTTCGAAAATCGACAAAAATGCAAAGTGAGCTGGTGCTCAATTTTCCGCTGCTAAGTCGCTAATCACTCGTGGAAAAATTGATTGAGTCGCTTTTATTTTTTTCAAAATACAGTATCTGCTGCTAACTTCAGATGAACTTGGCAAAGCAAAAGTTCGAAAAACGACAGAAATGCAAGGTGAGCTGGTGCTAAATTTGCAGCTAATAAGTCGCTAATTAGTCTAATTAGTTGTGAAAAAACTAATTTTGTCGCTCTCATTTTTTAAAAACTAGAGCGATTTCTGCTAACTTTACATGAACTTAGCAAATCAAAAGTTCGTAAAACGACAAAAATGCAAAGTGAGCTAGTGCTAAATTTGCCGCTAATTAGTCGCTAATTAGTTGTGGAAAAATTAATTGAGTAACATTTATTAACCAGGGCACTCGTTTTTCGCACCAAAATACTCGGTTTGTCATATTCTTTCAGGTTACTAAAGCCCGATAATTTCTGACCTAATTTAGTATCATTTCTAATACCGGCGTCGCGGTTAAACGTGTACCAAGTTTCAGAGTCGCATCGATAAGCGAGTTCGCCACCGGGGCCCTTGTTTTTCACACCAAAATACTCGGTTTGTCATATTCTTTCAGGTTCCTAGAGCCCGCTAATTTCTGATCTAATTTAGTATCATTTCTAATATCGGCGTCGCGGTTAAACGTGTACCAAGTTTCAGAGTCGCACCGATAAGAGAGTTCACTATCGGGGCACTCGTTTTCCACACTAAATTACTCAGTTTGTTATATTTTTTCAGGTTCCTAAAGCCTGCTTGAAAATTTCGGTTTTCACCATAGATACCACTGACTTTGAGAGATAGCTGTATTTTCACGGAATTTTATTTCGAGAAATTTCTGCACTTTTTTTGTTCTAAGCACTTCAAAAATGTGATTGACCGATTTCATGCGAAACTAAACGCTCGCGGAGGATTGCACAGTAAGATGAAGAAGCGGGACACTGTAGGGTCCGTGTTCTATGCGTCAAAACGTGACTGCTTCTCGCTCGAGAAACAGGTTCTCAGTAGCGTAGGACTGACGAGCTCAAGTCGCCAAGTTCTTTAATATTTCTACACCCCATATACGATAGTTACTCGGAAAATTATTTTCTATGCATATAAATTAGTTTATCGAAAACTGAAATCGAATTTTTCTACGATTTCTACAAATTTTCGAAAACGCTTCGAAAATTTGACGACTTTCTTAGAATTTTGAGCGTTGCAGATAAGCTTTAAATATTTTGGTATAACTGTGAGAGTTCTCTAATATTTAAAATTAGAAGTAGTAAAGTTTACAAAATGATAGAAATTTCGGCATGTTTGGGGAAAATGATAAGGTGCATATGTCCCTCGCATTACTATACATCCCTAAATATGGAGAAAAGCATGGCAATAAAATTAGGGACTAGAGCATTTACCTTCTTGCCGAACTGGCTGCATAATAGATTCAAACAAGTTTAAGAAAAATATTTGAATTTTTCGTGAAATTTTTTTCAAAAGACAAAATTATTTCGGAAAATTTTTCGATGTATGTATATAATATTATAAAAATATTAAAAATGATCAGCAATGGCAAAAATCAAGAATTACACAGTAATTACCCAACTTGTCAGAAACTTTCAAACTACCGCAATTTTCAAGATTCTATAAGATCCTGAAAACTGTCCCAAAATTTTTTAAAATTGTCTGAGGACAGTAGCTGCTGCGCTACTGTCAGTCGTACCGAAAATTTATGAAAATGTCATGATTCAATGCATTTTGTTTGGTAAAACTCACAAAATTTACGAAATTCATTACGAAATTACACAGATTTGTAACTGTCTACTTCAGCAATAAAAACGAACAAAAATATCACGTAATTTCGTGATTCGCCTTACTACACTATCCCGAACAAGTATTCTATACATAACACCTAATAAGAACAATCCTATCCCACAGATAAAACACTAGAAAATAGGAAAGTCTTGCTATCTGCTTCATGGACGCATGCATACTACGAAAACTCGGAAGAAAGTCGTCATAATTTAAATTCGAATCGCAAATCTTCCGAGCGGATTCGATAAATTGAAGTATCGAGATAAAGCGAAGCGTGAAATGAGACGCGATTGATAAAGCTTGACAGTTTCTTACGTAAATTACCCGTGGAACATTTAAAATCATGGCGCGGAAGAGACGTCGCATTTTTGCGCTGGGTTTGAAAGGCATGAATAAATAGTTACAAGTGGACAGTCCAGCAGTGGTGCAGCGTACGTGCAACGATCTCGAGAGCGCTCAAATATTTAACGTGCACTCTGCATTTTTATACGCGTCACTGAAAATGAGTGATTTGGCAATCCTCGATTGATGAAAAGTGACAATCTCAATTCATCGACTCTCGACGAAGAAAAAATTGCAAGCGAATGAAAAATAATAACTTCAGGGAAAAAATCCAAAAAAATTCTTGTGGGAATAGCCGTTGAAATGTCTCAATGTACGAAAAACAAATGGAATCATTTTTTGACAACCCCTAAACTGCAGAGTATTGCGATTCAAATACTACCCCTATCAAACTGTGATTTTTTATGAAAAAACGGATACGAAGATCAAAACCGCGCAAGTCATTTCATTCTTTGTATCTCACAGTAACGAACCATATTTTGTATGACCTCAAACGAGGTCTGGGAGCCACCCCTATCGAGTCACGAACCACCCATAAAGTGTTCAATTAAATAATATAATAAATCCCTAAAGTGCATCTTTCGGCATATCAACTTCAAGAAATTTCATGAAGATCCTAATTATTCTCGAATTTAAGAAACTCCATTATCATTACCTGAGTTTGTGAGAATTCTATCAATTATTAATTTTTAAATGAATATTTGAGCGAATGACAATTCCTTCCAATCAATTTCATTCAAAAAATGTTCATCCATTCTCCAAAGCATTTTCAATTCGTATCAATCTTTTTTTTGCCTCATTTCTATTCAGGATTTCAAAAAATTTTCAGACACAACGCGATGCACGAATATGGAATTTCTCGTGCCTTTCGCAGCTGCCGAATAATCGTGACTTTTTTCCCCTTCGACATGACCGCGTTGTACAGTACATTTTTCCCGAGGCGACTCACGCGCGCGTCATTCATTGTCCGTATCAACAGGTTGTCTTTTTTCTCGTAAACGACATTTGGAATAATAAAACGTGTCAACAAAGTTTGTTGCGCCCTGCAAATTTTATCGATTTCGCGTCTGTTTTTGCACAAAAAGGCGTTGATAGCGTATACACGTTTCGAGTGAAACGCAATACTCGCCGTTAGAAACTCGTTCTCTTCTCGCGAGTTGGAATAACTCGATCGATGGAAAAAGACCGAGAAAAGCGAGGGAGAGAGAGATAGGGCTTTTTTACGAGGCGTGTTTTTGCATTTGCGCGTATGGCATTTCTTCCTGGTAAGCACGCGACGCTCTAAACCAAGCCAGAAATTGAGAGCATATGGTGTAAAACGCGTGTGCTTTGGCTCGTGTCAAGTGTCTAGTTCCACGTTCTTGCCAGATGTGAATGATTTTTTATCATCATCGCTGCGATCTCAGCCGCAAAACCTGTAGGGAATAAGGAAAAAACTGGAAAAGTCAGACAGTTGCATGCATTGGGAGAAAAACCGAGCTATTGGGGCATGTAAACCGGATTTTGGATTTTCTTGAGAGAAGTGGGAGGGGGTTGATGTACTTGTATACTCATTTTTATGGAGTCAATCGGGAGTAAACATAATATTCTTTGGAATCATTCAAGATCGAAATGTTTCGGACAGAGCTGAAATTTTAAGGGTTGCTAGAAGACGAGAATTTACGAAATTTTCCGAGTCTTTGGCTTTCCACTCCTCGTGGTTTTTTATACTCTGAAAAAAGCAGTGGTTACTTATTTTCTTAATTTTAAAAGTAAGCTGGGAAAACGCAAAAGAATAAATCACCCCCTAAAATCAAGATGGTGGAAAAACCACGAAAGGTGAAAGGACTGAAACTGGAATTACAGAAGTTGAAAATTTGTAGATTTTAGATAACAAAAGAAAAAAAAAGTGTTCAGTGATTCCTGCTGCAACATATTCCGATAATACTCCTCACTCCGTTACAAAAGTAATAGAAATCCTGGCAAATTTATGTGGCTCATAATTTGAAGCACGAACTGTAGTGGAATAACAGTAAATTATGAAAGAATATTGCTTTTGGTTGCCATACACGTTAAATGCTTGAAAAAGATTCGATGAGACAGAACTTGAACCGCCGTAAATTTTATCGCGTTATCACAATACCTTTAATCTACTGTACTGATAAATGTGAGTAACATGTTATGGACATTAAGTAAAGATTCTTGTTTCTTCTGATTACATGGACGCGAAATGTGGCGCAAATGAATTTAATGGTTTTGCGGCAGGGGATGTAATAAATTTAGTAGGTCATGCATTTTTCAAAGCTGGTTGTAGAAATTAAGATACTATTCCTTTACAGCAGTTTCAGTGTTTTCTGTAAAGAAGACTTCATTGTTTGAAGTTTCATCAGTTATTTTGAGGAATCGTGAAGCAGATTTTCATTCTCGTAATGATTCTTAGGTGTATTTTACTTCGAAAAAAGTGATTCAACTTTTACAGATAGTTTATCGTGGCGTATAATATCTACAGAGAGTGGATTCCTAATCACCTGAGAATATTCAAACAGATAAAGAGAAATCGGTACATAGAATATCTTCAAAGAAAACAGAAATTGCGCTGTTGTGTTACACAAGGGTTATCTTGTGTCCTCAATTTTCCTTGAAATATGACAAAAACTTTTCATTATTTCACTTTAGAATTTTTAGACCTAGAGTTGAAACTATTGAGAATCAGGATTTTGAAGTTCACAATTTCAGAATTTTCCGAAAGTTTTGAATATATTTTTTTGATTTTTATACTATTTAATTCTGTTGTCATTCCAAAGTTTTTTAACTTCGAAACTTTGAAAATGACAGATCCATCATTTTCAAATTTAAGAATATTTACAAACGAATTTCAAAATTTCAGAAAATAAAAATCTAACATTATTTGCTCCAAATTGAGTTTCCATTATTAAACGTCTGAATCTTGAAGATTTTGAATGTACTCTATCACTGAAAATTTTAGAATTTCCAAACTCGCAAATTCTTCCATTTATGAGTTTTGAAACTTGATGAATATCAAATAAATAATTCTTGATTAACGCTTCATGCAAATTTGTAAATTTCCTAAATAACATATCCTACACAAAATCATCAAATCTGTTGTGCGTAATAAAAAGCCACCGAATTGAAATTTTTTATTTCGTAACGATATCACAACTCGCACAGTCCGTCATAAAATCGAAAGCACCTAATAAAGATGATTAAAGCGAGTGCTCGTCAGTTTTCTCTCGAAAAAGCGGCAAAAAAGTGGCCCGCTGCGGGCTCGCGTAAATCGAGGGTTATTTTTTACACGGCTTGTTTTGCCAATCAACTCTCGTATATACGCTTTGGACCATCAATCTTGAAAACGAGGATGTCCAATTAAAGTTTCTCGCCAGTTTCCACTTTCGAAGCGACTCGGTAATACGAAAAATGGAGCTCAATGAAATTGGAATTGAACGCGATTCGTGCGGATAAAAAGCACTTTTCCAACTGCCCCGGGCTAAAATGCCTAGTTCTGACGAGCCTGGCTTCTAATAAATTCGTTATGGCAGCAACAGAGCCAGAGTTACTACTCCGTCTGACCTTGTTTTTGGTATATACTTCAACCGGCGCCGTTCCGGTTGCGCTTATAACGCACGCTGAGCCGCTTTTAGCCGCGAACGCACGTACTATTCGACAGGAAAACCGTCTCGGAGAGACTTTTCATTTTTTTCGGTTTTTCTAATAGTAAAGCGAAATTGGCAAAAATGAGGAAAATGAATCTGAAAATTTTTTTTGGAATCCGAGGGGAATTGCTGGACATTAATATTCTATGGTGTTCCCTAATTTTGTTAGAGCCTGGCACCCCTAAAAGCCACATCCAAAGTAACCTACGTAAAAAAATAATTTTCGAAATTCTGAAACAAGGTTCTTACCACTTTTTCTTATAAACAGTGGTTTTTGTAAAATACAAGTGTCCTAATACAGGGGTAATTTTCCGTAGCTAATTTAAGCAACGTTTTTTGCAACGTTTCGTATCGACGTGTAGACAAGAAAAAACGACTTAATCTTATCCTCGTCGTAAATGCTCGCAAAATGAAAAAAAGATACGGGAGTGTTCGATTATTATTGACTGCAGGGAATGATTATAGGCCACGAAATTCTACCGAGTGAACTCCGGCGTAGCCCTGTTCATAAAGCAATGCGTCGGGCTTGAAGTAAAGATAAATACAGGGCAGGTCAATCTGCATATAGAACGAATTTCATGAGGGCAGCAACCGCTGACAATGAGACGTCAACGTGTCTCGCGAATTTCCGATATTCCCGCGGATCTAATGTTTCTGTCGCTGAATTGAAGGAAGCGAGAACAACTTTCTTGACGTCTCATTAAACGTTCGCACTATGCATTCTGCAGCGCCACGTCGCTTTTCTCCACAATCGGCGACAACTTGTTGTCTGTATTTTCCGCGCTTTATTTGACAATTTCCTTTATCTGGCAACATGATTTTTTTTATCAACGTCTCTTGCCCTATTAAATATTCAAAAAAACCTCATAATTTGATGAATTTTGACATCATCAACTTGTACAATTTCAAGTGTGCAAAACTCAAAATGAACTTTCTCTCCCTAGGTGTACAATATTACCCTTTTTTGCTCTTTGCTTTCCACCGCGGCGTTACAAAAACATTTCCCCGTGTTTCTTATCATGAGAATTCGGCCCGGAGTTTTTCTCACACGATACACGACAAAGACGTTTCGCGTTCGCGAATGTACGACCCTCTCGAGACTCGACTTTACGCCTTTAAGAACAACCTTTCTCGGCCTCGGCGAGGTCCGCTTCTCGAGAATGAGAAACCCGTTTACAGCTCGGCACGAGAGTTTTATCGCACGGCCATAAACCAGGAGCGAAAAGATTCATCCCATCCCTGCAAACGCGAGAGCCAACCTGACAATCGATTCGATACATCGCCGCTAACAGCGCCTCGATTTCAACTCGAGCAATTCGCGGCTACTTTTATAACCGAGTATTTTCTACATTTCAACAAAATTGTTCGAAATAAATTCCGGAAATTAAAACCATTTGAATGCTGATAACTTAAAAATCGTCATTCGAAGAATTTTCGCTTCATTTGAAAAGTAGGAATTTTGAAAACTTCGAAACTCGACTAGAAAAATTTCGAAGTTTGAAAATTCTAAAAAATTCTTAAAAATATACATTTAAAATTTGTTATGAATAAACAAAAAAAAAAATCCAACCCTCGTAGAAATGATAACCTTTCCAACATTCTTTTCAAAATTTCATAGACTCCGGAAAGCCGGAAAGTATTGTAAAGTGAAGAATATCAACTTCTACCAGACTCTGATGCAGTGTACTAACTTTGAAATCGAAATCATTGTAAAAATTTTCAAAAGATCAAAAGTTTGGGAATTCATGGAACACCCTCCACCTTTCTATGGTCATTATAAAATTTCTCAAAAATCCCATATTTTCCACAGCAGTGTAAAAATTCAAGGGCCGCAAAAACCATAACAATAATTCATAACAACCTCCCCCCCCCTCCCCACCATAAAATTCCGAACAATCCAATCCCTCAAACCTTTCTCCAAATCCAATTCCCGCGACTCCCACCCAAAGCACCCACCAAAACCTCCATAAACCAAAGGGCTGAAAAGAACATCGCGGTCGAACACGTGTCCGGCATACAAAAAGGACCGTAAATCCCCGTCGCGAATAATTGTCACCGGACACAAGCGAAGCGACGAAAAAAACCGAAATCTTACGTTGCAGAAGATTTCGCCAGCTACCATAAATAGCCTTGATACATTTGTCGAGGGGCGCGGAGGTCATGAGCGCGAGGGATTTTTTCGCATGCAGATTGCCCTCGGAGTGACTGCGGAACAGATTGGCGGCGTTGATTCTGGGCGAGGTGATCTGATTTCGCGGGCACGACTTCTCGTTGCCCTCGGTTCCCATCACGACTTGCCTCGGCGCGATCCAGGCCTCGACCGCGGGGTCTCGGAAACTTCGATAGGTCGAGGATAGCTTCGCCGGCGACGATCTCTGCTGCTGCTGAAAGCGCTTTCCAGGCGGCAAAGGTGGCAAAGGTGACAGCAGCGCGCCCGATCCCAAATAACTCGGCACCACCGCGGTAATTGCCATATTTCCGATTTTTTATTTTCTCGCTCGTTTCTTTTTTGCTCCGAGGAAAATCTATCGGAGAATAAACGTCGTGTCACGCTCCGAGATGGGAGAAAGTACATTAGAGTACGTCGGCTTCACGTAATGATCCGAGGTCAGTGGCGAATCTAGGATTTTATTCAAGGGCTCTTCACGTGTTACGTAATTGAAGGGAGTTCGATTAGGAATGATTATATGGGGGGAGGGGTGTTCCGAATTTTTCCCGAAAAAATGGGTGTAATTTTCAAGACTCGATTTTCGAAAATGTTTTGAGAACGGTTGAGTATATGTAAGTTGGTTTTTTTTGAAATTGGGAACAGTTTGTTATACTTCTGCGTTTATTGGGATATTTTGAAGAGTGAAGAAATTGTTGGACAATATTCCTGACTGTGTTGGAATTCGTAGAAATTCTGGATGGTCTCAGGCATTTCATCAACTTTTTTGAAATTTAACAGAAATTTCTGTCATAAAAAAATTGAATGGGCCAAAGAAAATATTATGATTGTTTATCTAAGGATTTTAATGGTTTCTTAAAGCTTTCGTGAATTTTAAATTTATTTAGAGAGTTCTTCACAAGAAAACGATGGTATATTTTTTTGCTTGATATTTTAGGAACTTAAGGATTACATTGTTGGTATAGAAATTTTTGAAGTATCTCATTAACGCTTGATATTAATTTTAAATGAATGACAAAATTTCCGAAAATAGCGAAACATTATCGAAGAAAATTTCTTTAGGGACCTTTTTGGAAATTTTAAGAAATCTTAAAAAACGGTCAATTCTAAAAATTGCGAAAAATGCATGAAAGTTACGATCGAAATAGAAACAAATGAAAATAAATCAAAAAATCACGCAACCCAAAAATGTTTATCTAGATCTCAACCAATCTAAAACCATTCCCAGGAATTCTTTTTTCTCCTTCAAAGCAACACCGCGAATCCTCGCTCCACTTACAACCAAAGGACCTAGAAAACCGCGAAGACGCGATCAGACTCCGGCTTTCACAGCCTCCACACTCGATGGAGTCATATCGGTGAAAAGTAAACGAGCGCGAAAGCACTTTCGGCGGCAATCGCGAGCGATAATCCGGCAGGACTGTTTCTTTCGCCGTATTCGGCGGCCGCGGCGACGCGATATTTTATGCAAATTTCCCCCACCTCTTCATTCAAACTCCCACGAGACTTCACTCCTCGAAAACGCGAAGTACATTAAGATTCCATCCAAGGCGTGGGTCAATACATTCACGTCCGAATATTCATTGGCGACACTCGCAAAACTTGGTCCATTTTTTTATCCCATCCGACTGTTTCTTTCGGAAAAAGGGCAATTCGCAAAATGGAATTTTGGGTGGAAATTCGCGTATTCTTGAAACTCTCAAAATTTATTCCATTTTTGCATCTCTTTCGTGCCCGAGAGAAAATTCCGTGCGCTTTTCAAAGCCGTCAAAGGTAAAAATGGGGCTTTGGTGGAGATTTGTTTAAAGATTCAAGGACATTTTGGGGAGTTTGTAGAGTGGATATATTTTTTGTTAGAGGGAAAATGGGAAATTGTTGGAAGTGGGGAGGTCGAGGAGGAATTGGATGGCGAATTGATTTTCGTCCTTCGGCAAGGCACTTGATTCACGAACGCGTGTCGAATAAAAACTGAGTGTGTCCACGGTGCGTGGAAAACGACTGGGGCAAGTGGGCATGGTAGTGCAAGGGACGTTCGGGAACGGGAATCGTAGAGGACGAAGGTGGGTGAACGGGTTCGCGGCGACAATTGCGTGGGTCCGCGTAGGATTTTCGCGTGTCGCGCGACACGCCGGCGGTAAGGTACAAGTCCCCCTAATTGAAGACTTAAGAAGTCGAATTTCGAGAGGTTCTAGCTAAAACGCAAACTGTAGTTTAAAGATGCTATGTAAAGTAGTCGTTTCAGTTTTTACTCCTGGAACATTCATTTTTAGCAAATGACTATTCATCATGACAGCAAAATTCTACTTTTCGAATTAGTCGTATTTCGGCTGAATAAAATGAATCAATTTTTTAAACATGCATTTTTCAAAGTATTGGTCATCGAAGGCTTTAAAAAAGTAAGTACTAATAAAAGTAATAATATTCGGTCGTTTTTGAGTAGCTTCAACAAATATTCTGGAAGACATGTGAGGTGGCCAATACTATTGCTCTCTCTCTTTCGCCAAACGACTGCTCTTGTGAGAGAGAAAAGGACAGTTGCGCAGTTGCCCATCTCTAGAAATAATTATAAAGTGTCTCGCTAACGGAAAAACAACACTTAGGAACTATGGAAGTATGAACATGTATCGATCAAAAAATTCAGAATCCCCAGAAACATTACAATAATTTACATAAAAACTCTCTGTAATATTTTAGTTACACCTCAAACTTGACGGTAAGCCCTCAATTGAAGAATTATTCTTCAATGTTTAGTGTAAACCCTCAAATTAATCTTAGCGATACAAATCTTCATTTACAGAATGCAGAACGTGAAAACATGAACAACGTTGAAGAAAAGTGAACTTTTAGAGGCTTCATATTTATCTGTTTCCATTAATCGCACATAATCTCGACTAGCTTTTACTCATTTTACAACAGTTAATTACAGGAAATAGTGAACTTTCTAAAAAACTTCAAGCCCCATTATCTATTTCGATCTTCGGTGTAATTAAAATCGTATGATGCAAATACGTTATGAAAATAATTCCTTCTTGCAATAAAAAACATTTAATAATTCGCTTTCATCATACGGACAAGAGTTTGTTGATAATAACAAGATTTAAAAGTATAAATGTTGCAATTAAATGGTAAAAACTTCAAACTTCGTTCGTGTGAAACTTGATACTCCGAAAAATGTTGATTTTGGAATAAATTATGAAATAAACTGATGTTACTTCTCATTTTTCAGAATAAAACTTCAAATTTACAAAGCAAAAAAAATAATCTTCGAGTGAAAAATACCATATTTTGTTCAATCCCAAAAATGGATGTATCAATTATTATCAATACTTCGCAAAGCTATAAAATTCCTTTCTAAAAATTCCATTTCCATCTAAAAGTCAAATACATTCGGTACGAAAATCGGCAAAGAACATGAAAGCAATAAAAAACCCGCTTAAAGACCCTCGTATTCGACACATTGGCGCATGATATATTTCGAATGAAGCCCGTAACTACTTTTGCAAACTTTAAAGAATAAAATATCGAGCCCAGCGCTCGCTGCTCAAGCACACGACGTTTTCCGAGAGGCGGAGGGAAAAAAGTAAAAGGCCGATTTTCCAATCGGAAAACGATTTACACGTCATTAAACATATTGCTCCGAGTCCTTTGCGGAAAAATTCCGAGGAAGACTTGGCAAGAGTGAAACTGCATTTGATAGATAAGCGGGGAATGCGTATTTCGTAAGGTGCAGTTCGATGACGGAATAATTTATGGTCATTATTAGACAAGGTCGTTTGTCTGATCGATTTATGCAGCTGAACAGAATGTACGGGTAATTTATAAGGAGTCGCGGAAAGTCGAAAGAAAAATATGCATTTCCGCTCGCGGATTACATACCTATCAATCAAATTATAGGAAGGAAACTACCTTTTTTCACAGGTTTTCCAGATTTTGATCAATCATTTTCAGTTACTCATTTTTTGGAATATTTTTCGAGAAGAACGAGACAAGAAAAAACGAAGAGTTACGTAACTGAATGATGCCTGAATGCTCTGTGTGCAACAATGGGTAAAATCATCATTCATGATATAAAATAGAAATGCCCTGAAACGATGAGAGAAAGGTGAAAGGAAACAGTAGCCTCGTTGGTAGCGTCACGCATGACTGTTTTCGCGATCACTAAACATGACGAGTGGCAGTAATACTAATGAGCCTTGTCATGATTCGTATTGAAAACGAAATCGAAACTTGCAACTTCCACTATATAGCAGCGTAACCCTAACATAGAAAAATTATTAGTTTTCCTGATGTGCGAACACAAGTCAGTTTTAAATCCTTGAAGATTCAAGGATTGATATTTTGATATTTTCAATTTGCAATTGAATTTTTTAAATTTTTAATTCACGAGTTTTCAAATTAGATGTTTTTGAAATTTTGAGTTCGGATTCGCAAGTTCACAGTTCTCTACTTAAAATCATAGTATTCATAATTTTATGTATCATTTTATTTTATTCAAATTCGCCGGGAGCTGAAGTTTTTAGAATTATAATTGTTTTGTAATTGAATTTGAGATTCATAATTACGTTAAATTGGGATTCAGATTTCTAAATTATTTCAGAGTACGTAAATTGTAGAATTTTTAGATTCATAATTTCAGATTAATTTCTGGATTAAAGAAATTAAATCTACAAATTGACGAATTTTGCACATGAATCCTGAACTTTCATACGTACTGCAAATTTCTAAATTTTTTTCAATCGAAAGTAAACAATTTTACAACATATGAATTCAGGAAGGATTGAACTGTGTGCTTGATACCATTAATTTATAAAATCCAAACTTCATAAAAATATCAAATTTTCCAAATTCCCTTTATTTTAAAATGGCATTTTTTTATTGCGAAATATTCGAATTACGATATTCACATCCATAAATTACCGAATATATCAATTTCAAGTCTGAAATATCGTATTTTCATCACGAGTGCACAGATATGAAAATTTCAAGTTACGCAAGTACAAAATTAAAGTCGAAAAAAAAAAAAATACTTTAAATCTAAACATTTAAACGCCTAACGAATTTTCTATATTTCCTTCAAATGTGTGGAAATTTTCCAGACCATCACATCCTTAAATACCTATCTACAGAGGCCTTCGCATATAATATATACACATCAAAAAAAGTACCCTCTGTCGCGAAAAGCCGAAGTAAAACGCAATATCCGCATCCGTCAATGGCCAAAGAGGAAAAAGTTGCGGGTCCAAGCACTCCGAGAGAATAATATTCCCTGCCAAAGTCTTGGAGTCCCTTGCCTCGGCTTTTCTCGAGGCGCGGGTTCTTTGAACGGTGAAGAGTGCATGAACAACGCGCATAACACGAGGCACTCCGCGCGAGCGAGCTCAATAAGAGGAGGGACGACTCGATTGCACGCGTGTGCTGCAAAAAAAAAGAAAGAAAAAAAAGAAGAAGACAAAAAAATGCAAGGTCCCATCGAGAGTCGACGAGACTGGCCAGGAGACGCGCGGTTATGCGCGACATACGTATTCTACGTAGATCAGCTTTTGTGCCGAGGTTGAAAGTGTCGGAAAAGTCAGAACTGCACTTCAAAAAAAAAAAAAAAAAAAAAAAAAAAAAAAAAAAAAAAAAAAAACAAAGGAAAATTTAATTTGAGTTACGAGAAAGAAAAAAATTTACTTTAATCAACGAATTTCAACAAACATTCTTTGAACTTAAAACAATTTATTTT
>JAPYZK010002476.1:0-13954 GCA_030522785.1 Platygaster equestris | reverse complement strand
CTCATTATTTCCCCCCCTCTCAGCAGGGCCATGAAATCACATATTACTCGCGGTTGTTGAATAAAATATTGTGTGCGACTAGTGGGAGAAAGAGGAGATTACATTCACGTGTTGCCACACTCGCTACGCTCGTGAGGCAATCTCCACGCTCGAGGAATCTCCTCTTTCTCCCACTAGTCGCACAATATACTATTAATTAATTTATAAGAATATTTCGTAACTAGTGTAGTAATAATTTTTCAACGAATTGTAAGGTCTTTTAGTTCACATTTGCTGAAAAATTATTATTACACTGGTTGCAAATTTCATTTCATTTAATGTCATGAAATGTGCATGCTTTTTCCGATGTTGTCGTTTTTTGAAAGCACTTTTTTTAGGTTTTACTTTCTCTATGTAAAGTTAAACCTCTAACTAGTGGAATAATAATTTTACATTGACAATAATTTTCTGCAATGTCGAAAAAGTGCGTTTGAAAAATGATGATCGTGGAAAAAGTATGCACTTTTCTCTCAGAGTTGAAGTGAAAATATTATTTATAACATTATATGTTGTTATTTAATGTAAAGAAAAGAAGGATCTTTGGTGTGGAGCAATTTATAGTGCATGACCTTTTTTTCAGTTGCGTTCAGTTGTAACATGTAATTTTTGGGAAAATTGTTAGTGATTTAATATTGACTTGAATTGTTGTCACTTGGTGGAATCGCATCAATGTTATGTAAAAATACGCGTACCGAAAAATGATATTTTTGCCGAAAATATGTTTTCATAAAGTTATATGAATTAGGTATAATTTAAATAGATATTTATTGACATGAATATTTATTTTTGTTATTGACTTGTTTGTTTCGTGTAACCCAATTTGTCATTTTTTGTTTTTGCTTAAAGCTTTTTTTGTCTCGCTTCACGTTTGTTGTTAGCTTTAGGATTTACGTAGGAATTTTGTGGTTTTATGAATTGATCATTTTTGTAGGTTGATTTGAGTATGAATTATTGCGTTTTTTTACGGTATTGTTATGGTGGATGAAAAATATGACTTTTTATTATAGAAGCTTTTTGTGTTGAATTTTGTTTCTCCGCAAAGAACCGAAATCCGATAAAAATTGTCCATTTCATGAATTTTCTACAACTGGTGAATATTCCATGTATATGGAAAGAAATTTCGTTTTTTTAGTGAAAAAACTGTAAAATTTATTCAGTTTCACTGATCAAAGAAAACTAATTGAAAAGTTAAATCGAGCAGAGGGAAAAAATGTAGAGCAGACATGAAAATTAAGATCCAAAAAATCTGCTGAAAAAAAGAATTCAAATTATCTCAATTCTTGCTCCAATTCATCAAACCATTTCACCTTCCAAGAAAAAAACGATGTTTTATCCAACGCCGTGAAAAAATGGCATACTTTTTCCACTGTCGTCATTTTTTGAACGCACTTGTTACACGTTGTGGGATAAAACAAAATTCGCAACTAGTGCCGTGATAATTTATCAACTCACGTGAATTTTCTAAAACGAGCCGAAAATTATGTTTTCACTAGTTGCGAAATGCACTGGTATCTAGATCCAGTGTTGCCAGATCATTTGCGCGCTCCTCCCCTAAGTGCCCTAGAGGGAGCTCTATATTCCCCTAAATCTCGTAATTTCTCCCTTGAATTTTTGAAATTATCACCAAAACATATACTTAAATCGAAGAGATCATATTGACTATTGTAAATAAACCCGTGGATGAAAAATATTATTGGATTTTTCTCCCCTGAAACTCCCCTGACAAGCTCAAATTTCCCTAAATTTAGGGAAGATTCCCCTGATCTGGCAACACTGTCAGACAGACTAGATGGATGGAAAAAAGCGTGGAGCAAAATTTTTGATTATTTTAAAGCAACGCGTCCCCTCCGCGCGTGAGAGGACGTCTGAATCAGGGTGTCGATGTGTTTCAGGAGACGGCGGACGAAGGCCAAGGCGGTACAGAAATGGATAACAGCGGCGTCGTCGTCGCCCTCGCAACGACGAGCAACAGCACCGGCACGAGTTTGCAGCAACAGCCCCAGCAGACCCAAGCAGTCGCACCACCGTCGGTCGTCCAGTCCCCGCCATCCTCCAGTTCCTACCCGACGACTGTCAAGGACCTTATGCTGGGATTCATCGAGCTCCAGCTCAAAAGGAACAACAATCCATCGAGTTCCGCTTCGTCGGTCCCGGTCAGCTCCGGAACCCCCACGATTTCCAGCATCCTCAAGACGGATCACAGAAACGACATCAGTTACGTGCCCCAGTACAAGTCGTCGGCGAACGCCGCGTTGTCGAATCGGGATTCCAACCTCGCGACCCTGTCCGTCGTATCGGGACCTCATCACGGGCATCGGTCGGTGCCGAGTCCGCAACAAATTAGTAAGTTGTTCATTTATTTGATGTAAATATTGAAAATAAGATTATTGAACGTAAGAGAAAATTTTTGATTAAATGACAGAAATGTATGAAATACAATGGCGTGGTGAAAACCGAATTGTTATCGGGAATTTTCGATATCCGTAAAATTCGATTGTTTGGTAATGAAACTTGGAAAATTGACCTTCGGAACTGGATGTTTTTTCAGAGTTTCCTAATTCTTATAGACGAATGAAAAATTTGTAAATTGACGTAGAATTACCAAAATTAGCAAATTTCGGCGATGTGGTTAAAAACAAATTTTGTTTTACCATCACACAGTGGCGTGGTAAAAACCAAAGAAGCTCAAAAATCGCTGTGATGTCATTGACCAGGTTAGTGAAGTTGCAGCGATTTTTGAGCCTTATCTCCTTTAATTTTCGATAAATCAAAAAGAGAAAAAATAAGTGTTAATTGTTATTCTGTTGCGTATCTGATGGGTGTAATGAACTTTTTTGGAAAACACTTGGACCTTAATTATTGAACTTTATTATTTTCCTTGTTGATTCAGTACTTGATTGAGCAATTGATGATTTATTGATCAGCCATTGATTAACGAATTAATCAATCATTACCGATTATTACTCATTCAATTAATTAATTAGTAAGCAATCGACTGACATGATGATAAAATAAGAACAGATAATCTATTGTGAAAATTTATCCTTATTCTTATCGTTCAGTAAAAATTGCGTGAAATATTTTTACCGAGAGTTTTCTATGTGCTTAAAATACCAATTTTTCAATAAAAAAACTTGAAGACCTTCGGAATTGTAAATTCCCGGAGTTTTGTAATTCTTATTGATTCAAATAAACCTTCCGGAAATTGGAATCGCAATAGTTAGGAATATTCCCAGCAAATTTATGTTCATAAATTCAGTAAAAATTGTTTTCGGTGTGTAGACTTGAAAAAACAGATCGCAAAACGATACATTTGAAATCCTATTTTCAGGTCAAATGCAAGCAACGATTACCCCCTGCCCGCCATCAATATCGAGCGGTCAAACTCAGTCTTCAGATCACCTGTCCAAGGAAGGTTTGGTGGTGATGCAAGTGCAGCAACAGCAACAACAGCAACAACAGCAGCAACAGCAGCAGCAGCAACAGCAACAAATGCGCGACACGGAAGGGACTTTAGACCTTAGCATCAAAAAGCCCAGGATTCAACACGAGTACAATCACTCGTTACAACCGCCACCGCACAAGTCACCTTCCGTCGCGCTTTACCGTCCGGAACCGCCACCCGGGACATATTACCATCCCCACGCTCACCCGGAACCACCGGGTCGTGGACCCAAAAGTCCCTTGTCTTACGCGTCATCTCCGAGACCACAAGCGCCTCCGCTCACTCCGAAAATGAACAAAATTGTGGTCCCACCGCCTCATCCAAAATTGTCGCCGAAAGTTTCCAACATACCGACGACACTGAAAAGTAAGTCGATTTGTATTTCTTTCCCTTGGATTTCAAATCGATCGCGAAAAAAGTTGTACAGTTTTATTATTTGATTATTTGGTGTAAATTATAGTGTAAAGTGTATGTGTATAATTTTAACATAACTCGCTACGATTTACCAAAAATAGAATGGAAGTTGACGTAAATACACTGGAATTTAAGAACTCCCCATCCAAAAAAACTCAAATGACAGACAACATGAATAAAATAAACCATATTATACTGGAAAACATATTTTTATTAAATACAATATCTTTATATCACGAATATTCTCTCTTCCCCAGGTGGTTCGATAACCCACGGAACCCCCGTCCCGGGCGCCCGCTACGACGGACTCCTCCGCCAAATGACGCCCCCGGGAAGCGCCAGCGCCGGCAACAACAGCGCTAACCAAGGCCCCAAAGAATCGGGCTCGATAACTCAGGGCACGCCGGTCCATCCGTTCGGCGTCGACAAACGTGGCCCGATCTACGAGTACCACCGTCCCATCCGACACTCCCCGGTAAACAGCAGCGGCGTCTCGATCCAAAGTCCTGGGGTCGTGGTTTCCCACAGCAACCAGTACAACTCGTACCCGAGTCGTCCACCACCCGTCAGCTACACCATGGAACAACACCTCTCGTCCCGGCAAATCATCATGAACGATTATATAACGAGCCAGCAAATGCAGTCACGAAATCGGGGGAGCGCGAGCGCCGGTGGTCCCGTCGAAAGCGTGGTGAAAAACGAGCCACCCTCGACTTTGTATTACGCGAGCACTCCGCCGCCCTCGCAACCCCCGCCACCGCCGACGCACTCCCAGCCGAGGCAAGGGGTCATTCAGAGGCACAACACCCAGAAACCGATGCACTACCCACCCCCACCACCGGGACTCGAGGCATTTTCCAGCTTGGTGGACGTCGCGGTTCAGCAACCGAGTTTACCGGTGCCAGGGTCTCACGGGCATCCCACGTCGGGAAGTGGGAGTCACGAGGGGCTTGGGAAGACGATGGCGGATCGATTGCTTACCGATAGGTGAGTTGATGAAACATTATGGCAATATGTATAGTGTTTGCGTCATTTTGAATTTTACGTTTGGAAATCGGTCACCTTGTGAGTCCGTTTTTTCTCTCTTGCCTACCCTCTAATTTTTTGTCTAATTTACCTTCAAATCTCGTTTTCTCTCAAATTTGGTGCCTACGCTTTTTTCGAAAGTCACCTTCAGTATCGCTCTAACGTTTGGAGGTTGGTCCGGCGCGGTATTTTCTCTTTAATGTACGTCTCGCGGGTGTTTGATCATTTTCTAAAGTAAATTCACAGTTTTACGTATAACCGAGTTTCGCGTCCGGTTTCTGGTTCGATTTAGCTTTAACATTCGGTGCACTTCGATTCGCACGATTCGCAGCGCTCGGGGTAGAGATCTCGGTCTCTGTCCGACATTCCTGCACGTTTCTGGTACCAACTACATTCGGTAAATAATCGTGCGATGCGTATCATATCTATATCAGGCGGTTTCTTTTCTCATCTATCGATTGTACAATTCGTGTGGGCGTTTGTGAGCCTTATTGGATTATTGTGACCGGGTAATGCATAAAAAAATGTTCACTGTAATCAATAATGTTTTTTTTTTTTTTTTTTTTTTTAATTTCCTACAGCAGATACGTCGACAACAACCGTGCTTACCGCGAACAAGAGATGCACCACCGTATGGCCATGGTCCACCGTGAACGCGAGCGCGACTTGGCTCACCTTCGCGAGAAGGAGGAGCACCGGCTGCGCAAAAAAGACATGCAACTCATGCAGCAGCAACAGCTGCACCATCATCAACAGCAACAGCAGCAGCAAGAAAAAGACATGGCGCACAACGAACATCGCATGCATCAGCAACGAGAAAAGGATATCCTGCACATCGCGGCACAACGTGAAAAAGAGCACCATGAACGCATGGCAGAACATCGGCTTCAGCAGCAACAACAGCAGCAGCGCGATCTTGTGCACCTTCAGCAACAGCAAATACAGCATATACAGCAGCAACAGAGGATGGAGGCCGAGCGACGTCACATAGCCCACATCTACCGGGAACAGCCTCATCCGCATCTCGAACGCGACTCTAGGATGATGCCGGGAAATTACGTTCAGTCCTCGCGACATTCACAACAACAACAACAACAGCAGCAGCAGCAGCAGCAGCAGCAGCAGCAGCAGCAACATCAGCAGCAACAACAGCAGCAGCAGCAACAGCAAAGTCAGTCGAGGCAACCGTCTTCGAATCAGTCTGGGGATTCCACCCTTACCGCGGCGAGTCTCATCGACGCCATTATTACGCATCAGATAAATCAGAGCGTTGACAATTCGGTGTCCAATCCGGCGTCCAACAATCAGCCTTCTCGGGCTGGGGATCGGTTGTTTCAGGTTAGTTTTTTTTCGTAGATACATTTCTTGTCACCTCTGTTGCGCACAATTGGTTGAGGCTTGGACATTAGACAAGCGAGAAGATTGATGATTGATTGAAAATACAGAATGAAATAATAATCAAGGCTTTCAGATTGGTGAATGGAGGGGCAAATTACACTATATTGTGTAAATATATAATACCAAATTTTCTATCGACCACAGAGAGTATTGTATTGTTATTTATGCGAATTTTAATTGTTTCCAGTTGGCCCGTACGTAATTAAGTTTTTATTTATTTATTTTTTATTAGTCTAATGGGGGAAAGAGATCTCGAATTCGCTAAGTTTCTTTCTCCCATACTACTGCATTAGAAGAAATCCACTGCTTTCAAAGTGACACAAAATTTATTGGCATTTTGTCATTCTCAAGGCAAGCCAACTTTTTGTCTGGAAGACGAAAAACTGTTATGAATGAAATTTTTATACGAATCGGTATATTTTTTTTGCATTGTTTTTTTTTCTTCATGTTTTTTTTTTCTTCTGTATTTATTTACATTTTTTCATTTTTGTTGTTCCTATTTTTAGGATTGGATGATGAGGACACAGGGCATGTTTTTTTATCCGCCGCATTATTCATTATTGAATTCACAATATTTCCAGGGTCTGCACAGAGACACCCCAACAGAACCTAATGGCATAGCGCACAGTCCTGTGAGCGAAAACAGCGTTGCCAACAGTGGTTCTGGTGGCGCTAGTGGCAAAAGCATGACCCTTGGTGACCATGTGGAGCACATAGTCGTTAAAGATTATGGTCCTCCCATCACGTCTTATCGACCTTTTCCTAGGTACGTTTCTTTTTTATGTTCATTGGTCAACGAAAGTATCAATGCAAGAAAACATTGAAAATCGAAGTTACTTTGTAGTTTTCCGTATTTGTAGAATTCTGAGAATTATATTTTCTAACATTTTCGGCTTTTCATAATTTATTAGAGTATGGCGAAAAATTTTCTAACGTTTGGGAAAACGTTTTAAGAATTTTTGAAGACATTTGTTAACATTTTCCCAATTCATTAGAAATTTGTACGAATTTTCGAGATTTCGTAATTTTTGACAGTTTTCCAAGGATTCAGATCGTTCTGAAGATTTCTCGGGATTTTTGGTTCCTTCTTGGAATTCTATAGCGTTGAAAAAAGTCTGTGAGTTTTGGGGAAAATGTTCATACTTGATTGAATTTTCTGAAATTTGTTCGGAAATGGAGAATATATTGTGTGGAAAAATTACGAAATTTTTAGAAATTTGGAATATTTTTCGAACACTTGGTATTGACTCATACAAAATTGCATGTATTTGTGGTGAAGTTAGTTGAGTGATTGGTTGGTATTTAAAAGGTCCTTGGTTCGAATCTCAGCAAAGGATGACGTTTTTTTCTGTATCGCAATAAATTCGCATCTTCAAGTAGGGAGATGAAATTCCTTTATAGTGTGTTTCCCTGTGAAAGATGCATGAAGAAAACGTTTTTTGTCGCCTTTGACTTGTAGCGATTGCAAGTTGAAGTGAATCAAAGTTCAACACAATTATTTTTCCTCAAAAATTCAAATTTCTGAACATCGCAATTTTAATGAAAAATATAAAAATTTGTTCATATCCAAAGTTTTAATGCAAACGACCAAATATGTAAAAAATTAAACGTTCAATTTTTGGGATTTGCGAATCTGCGGATTTTGGAAATGGAAACCGAATTAGGGTATAAAAACTGAAAAACAGGGATTTTTTTAACCCTGACAAAATTGAGGAACTTTTATTAGAATTTCGTAAATTTTTGAAATATGAGGGTATTTTCAGGAAATTTTCAGCATTTCGTGAAATACGCAAGATTTTTCCAATTTCGAATTCTTCAAACTCGAAAAATTGGAAAATGTAAAATTGAATCAAAATAAAAAGTGAAATTAAATTTCATAGTACCACCTCGATAAATAAAACATACAGCAAAACTCGTCGTATTGTCGCTATTTCCATCTTTGTCGCCTGTCGTATTGTCGTATTGTAAAACCGGTTTCACAATAGGGCAATACGACAGGCGACAAAGATAAAGATAACGACAATACGACGAGTTTTACCGTAACAATTTTTATCCACACGTTGCTTTTACCAAAAAATCCTTCATTCGCAGTTACCAAGTATCGGAAGATCAATGGAAACGCCGGAAAATCGCGGACGCCGACACCCCGAAATCCAGCGACGAGCGTCAAATAATTCGCGTAGCACAACAACAGCCCCAGCAATCGAAGCCTCCGCCGGGCTCGCAGTCCCAGCAGTTCCACGGCATCGAGCCCATGTCGCCGCCTGAGGCGAACGCGAACCATTACGCGCGGCGCTTCTATGAGGCCGCCTCCGCTGCCGCGACGACGAACACCGGCCCCGGCTCCAACAAGTCCCACCTGTCTCCGTTGGACTACGTCAAGAATAAAATCGTCGAGGTGATGCGCACCTCGGAGGACGACAAGGGCGGCGACCGCAACGGCGGCGGCATCGGTACCGACAAGGACGACAAGGCCCCGTCCGCGAGTCCACCCGGCGGCGGCGAAATGGTCATCGACGAGTCCCCCCAACAGTCCGCCGCACCCGCGACATTTTATCCCTTCAGCGCCCTAGGCGTGCACACGGGTCCACCTCCCGCGCCACCCCCCCAGTCCTCGGGCTCGGTGCCCAAAAACGAGTCCATGCCCTCCGAGTCGGCGCCCTTGCTCTCCGCGCAGTACGAACCGCTCTCCGATGAGGACTGATCCAGTAGCGGAAATTGAATTGAAAAAAAGGGGGAGGGTCTTTTTGTTGTTCGAGTAACAATTTTTTTACAAGATTGTCGTTACAAGGGTAGATGGATGGGTTTGGGAGATTTTTGTGGAAAGTTGTCATTTTTGAGGTTGTTAGACCAAAGGGGGACTTCTGAATATTTTATTTTTGATGGTATGGGTTTTGGTTAGGTTTTGGTGTTTTTGGGCATTGGTTGGGGTGGTTGGAAGAGGGGTTGGTTTTTGAGATTTCTATGAAAATGAGGGGGTGACATTTTGCAGTAGTTACGAGATTTTTGAATTATTAATTCAAAGGAGTTTTTTTCTTTCACTTGCAAAAGTCAGGGTCAACCAGTGTCTTTTTGATGGTTGTCGATTCGTTTTCAAATAGGAAGGTGCAGTATATATGGTCAATGGAGAATAATGTGGAATTGTTTTGTTTTGTGGCGAAGTTTCTGTGTTATTGATTTTTGTTTTGTTTTTGTCGACAGAATCATTGTAAAATGTTCTACAGTTTTGGTTTTTTGTTCATTCTTGATGTGAACAACACTTTGAAATGTTTGTTTGAATAGTTCTCACCCGGTAGAAATCACATGTGTAACGCTTACAAAGAAAATTGTTAGCCTTCTGATGGCAAAAAAGTTAATAGATGAAATCATTAAAAAAATGGTGAATAAAGCAAGTTGATAAACTATCTAAAAAAGTAAAAAAAAAAAACTTTTTGTTTACTTATGCAACACAAAATATTTGTTTATTTGGGTAGGCATGGTGGCAAATGCACAACTTTTTTTTGTACATGTGGACTATTGTACAAGAGACTATTTGTACATCTCCTATTATATATAACGGGAGATGTACAATAGTCCCTTGTACAATAGTCCATATGTACAAAAAAAAGTTGTGCATTTGCCACTATGCCTTTGAGTAAGTTATTTTTATGTATTCAGTGTTATTTTTCAATCAGTATATGTCCGTTTTTATTTCTCTACATTTTTTTATTCATCCGACTAGATTGCTTTGAGCTTTAACAGAATTTTATTCAGTTTTCATATGACACACAGAGTTTATTATTATTATTTTTTGTCATTGGACTGTTTAAAACGACTTATTGGTTTTTGATTTATTCAGTCTCATTCAAAAATGATCTTTTGACATGATTTTTGGAAAAATCTTGCTTTTATTGGTTTATAATATTTCACGATTTCCACGAAGTATTGTCATCAATTGCTTAACTTATATTGTACGAAAATATATTGCCTTTTAGGTTGCGAGATTTGATTGTGGACCTAACATTAAAAAAACTCAAATTTCACAACTAAATTCATCTACAAACAATTTTTATTTTTCAAAATTGATTCGTTCGCATTTTGGAATTTTTATTTCTTATTTTTTACCTTCTATATCAATTATCATTAATATATTCACACAATTTACTTATTAGATTCAAAAATATTTACACAAAATGATAGTAATTTTAACAAAGGTAAACCTCGATTCTTTTTCAAAATCCATTTTTGAATCGAACCTTTTTTTTTACATCAATTGACTCATCTGTGTACGTTTTGTCTTCCTTTAAAAAAATTTTTGCGTTCATTCACTTTCCGTTGTAAATTTCATTTTCTTCCTCAACAGAATTCACAATTATCAAATGATAACATCTGCGGTCAATATTTAATAGTTATGTTGAAAATTCAAATTTCTTCACACATTATCAGGCAATTTTTAATTAATATCAATTTTAATTCAAATTTTGCGAGTATTACTAACCATTGACTTTCTTTTATCGCATTTTTGAGAATGTGAGGACATATATTCTCAAACTATAGCAGTAAGCTTTTAATCTTCTACATACAGATTAATAGCAACAAAGTCAAGTATTCCAAAATGAAGATTGGTATCATGAATTTATCAACATATTGAAAAAACCTATATAATTAAAATTTAAAGACGTATTTAAATAAGAGTGACTAAGTTTTCTACTAAATATGAAAATTGTACAAAGTTGTATGAAAATGAAGTATACATAAAAAGACAAAACACAATTTGTAACTCGATTTAAATTATCCAAAATCAGAACATTTTATGAGTAAAAAATTGAATTATTATATCTTCGATTGAACATGTGATTGGAATGCATCGAACTTTTTATTTTAACAGCCCACATTGAGGCCTTCAACCCAACTCGTGCCCAAAATAACGTGAACACACCCATTGCTTGATTTCTTGCGCTTTTTCACTGCCTTAACTTTCAACTTTTTATTTTTCGATAAAATTTTTTTACAAGGGTTTCAATTTGTATGGTTTACATTTACTTCTGGCACAACTTGGACAACGAATTTTGGTTGGTATTAAAAAGATGTTTTGGTTTGGATCATCCCTGACCGAAGAATCGGCGTATTACGTAGGTAAAAGCAGCGTAAAATCGCTTACCGTCGCTTGGCGTTTTTGTATATTGAAAAAGAATGAAGTTTTGTACATAACTGCGAGAAAGTTCGAAACTGGATGCGTTCAACATTCGAATAATTTACGTTATTTCTAGCCTGTAAAACTGCGAATTTTTGTACAAACAAACTGCCTGAAGCGATTTTTGTAATTTTAAATGAATTCCAGCGTGAGCGAACTCTTTGTTTATTTTTCAAGTTGCGTAAATTCGCCTGGCGAAGGATAAAACTCGTCACGCCTCGTTGTAAATACATAGTGTTTTTATTTCGTATGAGAGTGAGTCTTGAGAGAGGTTGATGAACACACTCAAAGATTAAAGAGGGAAAACGAGTCTAGCGTAATTTTTTCATATTTTTCTTTTCTTTACTCCGTTCAACTTTTTTGTTGGTCTTTTTAGTAAAGTGGTATACATACGACATATAAATATTATAAATATATAAATAAAGAAAATCTACCAGGTAAGCGTTGTATATAGTAAATATCTTTCAAGACGAGCAGGTAAATAACTGATTTGATTAAGGATTTAGGCTCAGATTTAAGTATTGTAGCTAGACTAGGAAATAGGAATCACGAACTGACTAGGGAACTTTTTCCCAAGACTACGTTCTCTCATTAATGAATAAAAACAAAACGATTTCAAGAAAACGAAAAATCACGACGCTGTTTCACCAGTGAATAAAACGGATGTGGATTTTATTTGATCAACGGGACGAGCTACATTTTATACAGCCTCTTTTTCTTTGTTTTTTGCCACCACATTTTTTTCTTCTCTTTGAATGTCTGCGAAAGGATCCGAAACGGAATCTGTATCATTGCATATAGTTTAAAAGAAAATTGGGACTCTTGGACTTTCGATTTTTAGTTGAATAAATTTTATGTTCTCTATATATTTTTTTTTTTTATTTCAAGTGAAAAACAACATTGATAGGTTTTTTATTGCAAATGCTTCGCGAGGAATTTTCTTCGTGAACGTCTTCCAGTGAAATTTAATTTTTGCGTTTCGTGAAACTAATAAAAATGGCTTGAAACGCTTCCAGGATTAAAATAAAACGTGGCGCGAACATTAAAACAAATATTACTGTTCAACATGTAATACCTACGTATAAGTGAAGTTGAATGTACTTTGAAACATTATAACTTTTCAAGTCACCCCAGTGACCAAATATCGGTCTCTAGAAAATCTTCGCGATTCAGTTTTCATAGTTACTAACAGTACAATCTTTTTCTGATTATATTAGAAGCAAAAACTTTTTAGTGGTCGAGAAACAAGGTTCGATATTCGTCAGTTGACAGTAAATGTAAATAAAAATTATCAAGTACGAGTTGTGATTATTTGATATGACCGGTAAAAAAAGTAAAAGTCAACTGGCTTCTGAAAAATGAGAACTCGAGTTTTACGAAGCTGGTCTTTAAATGCCAACTTTAGAAAATACAACCGTGAATTTTTCGGGAGTCGTAAAGGTTTACTTTTGCCAAAAATGCAGAAATTTAGTTGTCAGGGATCGACAAATGCTTACTGGTGAGTCTTGAAATGAACAAAGGCTGTATAAAAGCTGACTCACATTCACTTTTTATTCGACGAAGAAAAAGCCAACTTTTTCATCATCAATGACAGAATTCGAGAAAAGCAAAAAATATATATATAGCGAGCGAGCGCATAACATGCCTACAAATTATAAAGATGTAGCATAAATTGTTATTTTTGTTGAAATAAAAATCACCTCCGTTAATGATACATATGGTGTATTTCTGCAATTTCAATCCGATTTCTTCACTTTTCTTTTATGTTTCGCGCGCTGTTTTGACGTTGTGGGCTCGACAACGTTGAAAAGTTCAGTTGCCGGATTTTCCTTGGTGATTTTTTTGGATTTGGCGTTGTTCAAAAAAGCTTGACTTTGGTGGATGATGTTGAGACGCAATTTGACGAATCCGCTGGATACGACGTTCAGATCAGTTTTGTCTAGACTTGGGTTTTCTTGCGTCAGAGGTATTCCGCAGTAAGTGATGTCTTTGATTTCGCAAACGCCACCGGTAAAAAATCGGCGTAGTTTGTTTACGAAATTGCCAGTTGGTCGCCAGGTATGAATGGTCACTTCGTGGGATCCTGGGTACGATGGCAGGGCCGTGGAGCCATATCCCTCTATGCGGTACCTGAATTATGCACTCCTCGATGTTATTAAAACTATTGAAACTGATTTTTTGTACAGGGGGCTCGGTATCTAACAGACATGTCTCGAACAGAATCTCTTCGGGTCTAACAAAAATGTCAAGCTGGTAGAGAAGCAATAAATCATTACAGTTTCCTCTCCGGAAAAATGCTGCGTCACTCAACGCCGTCGAAAAAACAACAATCCCCAATATTGCATCTATAATATGAATTGACATTTGAATTTCAAATTGCTTAAAATTATGTTTTCAAAATTATAGAAATAAGGATTAAAATCCGGGAAAATTATCTCGGCGGAGAGCAGCATCTTTCT